>JAUEJL010064683.1:0-17705 GCA_032274825.1 Drosophyllum lusitanicum | reverse complement strand
TCATGGCGCGTGGCTTGGGGTTCGCATACTGCCCGTTTGGATGTCACTGCGGATTCAGCCCACTAACATAACTTCGCCGTTTAATTTTTTTTTTGATAAAATCATTTCACAGTTTAGAGAAAAAAATCAAAAAAATTGGTTATATGGTAACTAATTGGTATTTGCATATTAGTTTGGTTACAAGTTTAGTAGTTTGCTTATTATAATTAGTTAATTGGTATTTGTATAATAAATGTTTGGTTTCTTACTCATGGTTTTTATGTATTTTAACTTGTATTTTATATATTAACTTATTTTTAGGCACCCATTTTTAGTTTTATACCACTTTTGTTGCATCTGTTTCTCATGAAAAGAATCTTTTTATCACCAATGGAAATATGTTCTTTGTTTCTTTAATAACAATTTGCATTAAAAAAAAGTCTAGTAAGATGCTTAGCAATTTACAAAGAGAGATAGAGAGAGCAACAAATTATGGTTAAGACAAGGAAAAACAACACCAATCCAACCACTTGTTTAATAAGTCGAGAGATTTCACTCTGTTTTTAAACAAAAAATACGATGAAGCTTGTACTTGACTCACCATTAGACCCTCCTTGAAATATATCTTTCGTTTTAGTTTGATTGCTTGTAAAGGTGAACCATGAAGCACTTTGTAACGGAATTCAAATATTCCAAAGAAGAGTGTAGCATATTCCATGAAAAGTCTTAGGAGGTGTTTGGTTGGAGGGATTTTATGAGAATTGGAATCCAATTTCTATAAATTCTAATATTTGGTTCATCATGGAATTGGAATTTGAAGGAATTAAAATCCATGAGGGAGGGAGTGTAAAATCCTTAAAGATAAGGAGGGATTTTAAAATCCACGAGGGAGGGAATGTGGTTTATTACCATTATACCCTCTGCCTACTTTCTTCGCGTCGCCGTTCGTCCTCGCCGGTCGCCGGTCGCCGTTCGATGTTCGTCTTTCCCCGGTCATCGTTCATCAGTTGCGTCCCCGTTCGTCGTTCGTCAATCCTCGCCGGTCGCTGTTTGATGTTCACTGTTTTCTTGTCATCTTTCGTTGGTCGTCGTTAGTCAGTCGCGTCCCCGTTCGTCGTTCGTCAGTCCTCGCGGGTCGCCGTTCGATGCTCGTCGTTCACCGTTCGCCTGTCGTCGTTCGTCAGTCTTCGCGGGTCGCCGTTTGATGCTCGCCGTTCACCGTTCGCCTGTCGTCGTTTGTTAGTCGCGCCCCCATTCGTCAGTTCTCGCGGGTCGCCTTTCATCTTTCGCGGGTTGTCGTTCGATGCGTCCCCGTTCATCAGTCGCGTCGCCGTTCATCGTTCATCAGACCTCGCGGGTTGCCGTTAACAGTTTGTGTTTCGGTGCGTCCCCGTTCGTTAGTCGCGTCGCCATTCGTAGTTCAACTACTGATTTGTAGGTAACTGATTTTGTTGCTGTTAAGAATGAAGTTGGAAGTTGTAGGAAGGTTAGTTATGTCAGTTTACATGACTGAAATCAAATTCACCTACATTATCTGCGAACCAAACAGAATATGGAAATAGATTCTAATTCCATTTCCTGCCAACCAAACAGATTAATGATTCAAATTCAAATTCAAATTCCTGATAGATTCCAATTCCTTAACGGATTCCAATTCCTTCATAAACATTCTGTAAATCAAACGCCACCTTAGAATAATATCGGGATAGGGTGGGATGCGGGATGGGTAGAGGCAGAAGAGGTCAAATAGTCAATATCCATTGTAAACATCGTTATGTGACTTGATTTTACTTACCAGTGTGGATATATATGTAAGTAATATATGCATTTATAAAGGGTAAAAATATAGTTTAGTATAAGCTCGATTAAAATTGTTTAGGCTCGCGAGTTTGACGAGCTAAGTAGTTTGAAACTCAAACTCGACTCGACACTCCTACTCGAGTAGCTCAAGCTCAATTCCATTAACATTAAGTCGATTTCGAATATTTTTCGAGCCGAACTTCAGTAACTCATAAGTTATCTAAGCTCATTTATAACTTTAGTCACACCGTATCGACTTTTATAGGGGCTATCTTCATCGGCTAAAAAAGCCATGATACGAATGCTAGAATCTACACAACCGTATCGACTTTTGTTCTTAAAAAATCTTTTATTTAATTCTCCTTTTGTCCTTGTTTTAGTTCTTATTAAATTCTTTTTGCGTTTTGCACATTCTAGAAAATACTTATTTGTTATGTAAAGCCTCTGAAAACTAATAGTTCATTTTTTTTATTAAGATAACATGACCGACATGTTTAACATATAAACTAAAATTCTTGAGTTTCATGTTTATATGATTTAGCATATTTTCAGCTATTATTATTTTTTAGCATATAAACATTCATCTTCGATGCTTATCATTAATTAACTACGGGTATTTGGTGATTTCATGATTACTATAAAACTTGCTATTGTAAGACGTTATATATCTTGCAATGCATATTAATTAAGACCGTGTCATTGATAATGATGCATTTCTCATTGTTTCAGTAGTCATGTGCAGTGTGAGTTGTACCGGCAACTTGGTCTATAATTGTTTTCAATTATATGTATTTTAATATCTATTATTCATATATGCATTTCCCCCTAGCATTATCACAACTCTTGCACCGTTCAGAAGAGTTACCTCGTCTTGCAGCTTTTACGTGACAAGTGAAATGTAGTGAGGTGAGATGAGTACTTGGCTCGTACTCTAAGAAGAAGTTTATTTTCATGATTCTCATGTTTAGAGCTCAACAAAACATATGTTAATGTTTTGCATCGTTGCTTGGCATGTAGGCGATTTTGTTGATATACGAATTCCTTCATGCGTACATTTGACTGTTAAACACTAACATATTTTTCCCCTTTCAAAACATCTCTATTATGTAAACATAACTGTTATAGCTCATTTAACTTGCTTTCTGTTGTAGTAATTATAGAATCTTTAATGCATTTGAATCTTTAACATGTAATGAGTGATTGAGTGCTTATTGTTGGACTTTGGTAAGAAGTAAACATAAATTATAAAAATCGCAACTTCTACCAAAGAACCCATGGATCTATGTACCATTAAATTCAAGCAACTTTAATCACCTCCATTAAGGGTTTAGAAACAATGCTACAACAAAGGTGAGTACACAAGATGAATGATGTACTAAATAAGATTCCATGTATCGCATATCCAGAAGCCAAAGAATATCTTGAACTTTGTACTGGTACTAGCCTAGTTGATATCTAGACGGATCTTGATAGAATTTACAATCACGAGATCTCCTAACTAATTTAACTCTAATGGCAAGCCTCCCATGAGGAGCCAACAACTGATCTCAAAGAACATAAACAAAAAAGTAATTGAAACCACCAAGAAATCCTAAGGAGAACTTAGAAGGTTTATATGTGTTTTAATATGTGAAAATGCTTAGTTGAGAACCCTAATCAAATCTCTAAGAACATGAACATGTTATTTAATATATAAATTATTCTACTCAAATTCGAAAACCGATTCCAATTTGAACTACTTGTAAAATCAACTCAAATTTGATTAAAATCGAATTCAACCAATTGAATAGATTAGTTTCAATTTCTCAAAGTTTAAACTAAAGTTAATCGGAAAGTTTTCTGATAAATCTAATACTTTGAAGTTATAATAGAGTTTGAACTTTTAAGGATGATTTAGGAAAGATTTTCACGGGGTTCTCACAAGTCTTGTAACATTTACGAATTCGATTAGGGAAATGGAAAATAGAATAAAGTTACCCTGTGTGTATGAATTTTGAATTCCATGATGTATTTTTATCAATTCGAATTCAATTTAAAAACCAATGTAAACTTTAGATTCGGGTCTAAAACCTATTCGAAAACCAAACAAACCAATTTAAATCAGATAATTCGAATTTGGCTTGGTTCGAAGTTCGGTTTATACGAATTACACTCAAATATTCAACACATTTACTAGAACCATTTATCAAAAGTTTGTAATATAATAAGACTTTTTTCAAAGTTTATAAAATAAAAAAATAAACAACATATATGAAGAATTATAAAAATATTTATTTTTTCTAATATGGAAAATGGTTTGAAGAAGATGGATAAGACATATTTAAGGAGGCAGCGACAGGCAAAGAAACCAATATTTATAAAAGTTTGTGATAGAAATAAATATATTTATTAAACCAAAATTGACATGAACTCCCCTTTTTACGGGAAATGACTTGAAAGCCCTTCTAAAACGAAGAAAGTCCCATCGTAACGCATCTTATAGTTTACATTTCCTTTTTACTTTAAATACATTTAATAATTGTGTATTTCATTCTTTTATGTTTTTTGGGTATTGTATTCTTTTTCTTTTCATTTCAAGTAATACACATTACATTTTAATTTTATCAAGATATAAAAGCTTACTTTTATGTTAGAAATAATCTAAAAGGATGTGACCCAACTATTTATTTTATTAAGACTACAAATCATTAAAAATTCTAGCTATTTGATATTTCATCATTCAAGTATGTCTTGTGTTTTGTTTATAACAACTCTCTCTCTCTCTATATATAGAGAGAGAGTCATAAACATTATATTTAAATCGTTATAGTAATCACTCATCAATCGTTAATAACTTAAAAGATAGTTTTATCATTTAATATTTTTGTTTTAACAAATTTGATATAAAACGAGAATAAACGAGTTTTTATAAAGTCCGCATTTCGCGATATGATCTTATCTCAAATTCAATACATGTTAAAATTACTTTTATTTCAAATTCAATACATGTGTTATTCACTTTTTAACTATATGTTAAAGAAAAATGAAATTTATAAAATTAATAACCTTTTATAATTTTAGCCGACGAAATGTCTCTTCCAAATCTTTTATATGTTTTTAGTTGAAAATATTCAAATCAACATCTAAGCATTTCGATGATTGATGTGGTTCGTATTAGTATTATGCAAAGAATGATATGAAAATCTTTCAAACAACTTATTTGCAAGGTAAGAGACAAAAAATTTTAAAAAAATATTAAATTAAATCATATTTGTAAGGGTAGGAGAAATTCATGAACCAAAGCATGGAGGTGAATGCCGAAATCATCGTTTGAAGACCAATTTTGATTGAATTAGCAACAATTAATACATTCACCGACTCTCTCTCTCCCTCTTTATTTAACAGCGCACTCCCTTTCTCTCTTTTGAACAACATACTGTTCAACCTCGCCCTATTTAATCATACAACAATTTGGGTTTTTTCACTTTTTAGTAAGTTCTCACTCACTACTCTGTTTTTTGGATCCCAAACAAAGAGTAAAAACACACACACACTCTCCCCTCCTCTCTCTCTCTCTCTCTCTCTCACACACACACACACACACACACTATCGAACCACCACCTTCCACCCTTTCCCTTACCACCATAACCTTGTCATCATAAATGATAAACTTTTCTACAAGCAACATCTTTATCAATAAAGTAACACCACTTCCATTCACGTCGATTTGCTTGGTTTTGTAGCTACTTCCCCAACCAAACACTCACCTAGGGTTGTAAACGAGTCGAGCTTCTATCGAGTTATTAGAGCCCGGCTCGAGCTCGAACACGTTCTAGTCGAGCTTTTATCGAGTTCAAGCTTGAATTCGAGCATAAAAATGAGCTCAAATATATAATGAGTTAAGCTTATAAGGGCATGACACGAGTTCTTATCAAGCTTTATATAATATATAAATATACATAAAATAATAGTTATAAGTGTTATTATTAATTACATTTATTGGGGTTATACTGATGTAAAATCAAAATTGTACTTATGCTCAGATTTTATTATAATAATTATAAACGTTTAAAACTATTTTTGTTATTTAATATAGTTTTTCATAGATTTGGAAAAAGTCTGGTTATTTAAAAATTTGTTGTAGAATAAACTTTCAAGTTTTCGAGCTCGAGCTGATCCTAAATCTTCTTCTATCCAAGCTCGAGCGTGCATCATGAAGGCTTGTTGAGCTATCTAGCTGAACTCGAGCTTCGCATAAAGTAATCGAGCCGAGCACGAGCTCTGCTCGACTCGTTTGCACCTTTACACTCACCCCTCATCCAACTTACCAGAGCACTATCTACCCAAACTGGTGTCCCGCAACATTGTTTCGTTCATGCGAATCAATACAAAGAAAGATGGTTGAACTAAAACTAACAACATATCAAACGTTACAAATAGTGACTGCATAAATGAAACTTGAATATGTACGTCATTATGCAACGCGTATACATTTTATGTATCATTAGTGTTTCCACTTCAGTAAACTTAGAAAAGCAAGCTTTAATGGCCTCTACACATGTAAAGACTTCTAGCACTTTTATGGAAAAAATAGAAAATGAGATATCACAATATCACGAGAAAATAAATCTCAAGATATAATGGTAAGGTTATAAAATTATTCCTGAAATCTTATGAGAATTTGCTTTTTTAGTTTACAAATTGATAGATAAGATAATACATATATAGAGTAATTTAATAATTAAATAATATTAATTAAAACTTCTTATACCTTGGTGCTCTAAATTTGACATAAGAAACTATTATACAATCTAAAATAAAACCTGATTTAAAATATATTCTTGTTACAAGCATTTAAACTTATTTAAATATATTTAATTTCATCTGTATTACTTATTGTTTTGAATTTTGATCACCATAAACAAATTAATATATATTTTATTTTAATTTTAATTCCAACTATATATTACTTAGTTGAACATGGAATATTATAGGTGTAACTTGGAAAATCCTTAAATTTTAAGGACTTTTTTGCAATTTCTTTCAAAGTGGACTACAATGAAATCTTTAACCTCAATCACCCTTTTGAGTGATTTTAATTCCTTCCATTTTCGTTCCAAGCTTTGTCTTCTCCGCAGCTTCATCTCTCCCTCTCTCTCCACCATAAATTACTTGCTGGGTTTTTTGTTCCTTCAGAGCTTTCAAAACCAGCTTCAAATGAATTTCTTCTCCATGAAACCCCTATAAATTTTCAGAGTTTTAAACTATGGATTTTGAAATAGCGACCTTCGGGAATACTTCAGTGTTAAGTCATGATGAAAAAATCAACAACCATGGATCTGGGTTCACCAAGCAAGAGAGATCTGACCCGAAGCCGAACTCGCATCCACGCCCACCTGATGATCAACACCACTTTCTTCAAACCTCCAAATCTTCAAGAACAGATTACTTTGACCTACCCAGCAAGACAATGTCAATGAGATCTGATTCTCTGCTTTCAGTTTCAGCTGCTGATGCCAACAATATGCTTAGTTTTTCTTCTTCTTCTTCATCCACCAATCCTGTTAAAGATGGAAACCAGACATCACTCTTTTCTTTCTACCAGCCCTCGCCTGCTTACATTAGAAATACAGGTATATAATATGTATGCGTGTGTATTTTAGAAGGTTTCCTTGCATTAACTTATGACAACACTCCAATTTGATATTTGGGCTCTGTTCTAGTCCTGTGATCTTGGAAATACGTAATCTATAGTAAATCTTTATGCTTCTAGGTGAAATTAGTGATATTGTAAGATATGAATCTTGTGTTTGAGGGGTTTTAATATTTTTTTTTAATTTCAATTTCTCCTTCAAATCAATTTGGGGAGAAATCGGATCCTAGGGAGCAAACCCAAAAGCTGTTTTTTAGGTTATGATAGTTATCTCTTCTTCCAGAGCTAAAGTCACCGAATCCAGAACGACGTAGGAATTCTATAGTGACTTGTACGGTGTGCATCGATAGTTGTACGTAATACACACTCTAGGTTAAAAAAGCCAAGCCTTCAGGTTTTTCTTTAGATATGGTGTCACCAGCAAATGGGCATCAATGGAGTGTGTTATCATATTGTTTTGACTTCCAGCACAGAAATTTCTAAGTTCATTTCATCTTATAACTTTCACTGTATGATGTGCAAGTTGATGTTGCATCACTATTCTGCATGTCATCATTTTGGGTCTGATAAAAGGCTTGACCTTTAGTGATGGATGGGTCTTTTCTTTGGCATCTATGTAGTGCTATTTGGAAGCAAGTCTTTGTTCTTTGAGTCTTATCAAGTTTTTCTTTAAATTCAAATCTTTTTTTTTTCTACCTCCTTTAACTAATCTATTTAATATATCTTTAGGTTTCTGAATTTGATTTTTTTTTACTTATTTGGTGATTTTGAGACATTTGGTGGTGTTATTGTTGCAGGTTATGGCTACGGAGGATTACAAACAGGTATGCATATGCCAGTTTCAAGGTACAAAGGACCCTTTACTCCTTCTCAATGGATGGAGCTTGAACACCAAGCTTTGATCTACAAACACTTCGTCGCTAATGTTCCTGTGCCTTCACATCTGCTGAATCCACTTCGAAAATCCCTTAACACTCTGCTTTTTGCTGGATCTTCATCTTCAACCTCTTATTCCCCTAATTCCTGTATGTATATTGTATAATCTCTATTTTATAAATGGTTGTAAATTTATACTTATAAATATCTACTTTAGAAGAATCTGATTTTGTGTGTTTCTTTGTTTTGGGTATGATTGAAATGAAAGATGGATGGGGAACTTTCCATCTCGGGTTCTCGGGTAACACCGATCCAGAACCTGGGAGGTGTCGTAGAACAGATGGGAAGAAATGGAGGTGCTCTAGAGATGCTGTTCCTGATCAGAAATACTGTGAAAGACACATCAACAGAGGCCGCCATCGTTCAAGAAAGCCTGTGGAAGGCCAGAATGGCCACGCTGTCACCGCTCCTACTACTTCTAAAGTGGGACCCGTTGTTTCATCCTCATCTGTACCCGTTTCCACCACCCGCCCAACCGCCATCACCACCTTGCAGCACAATAATCCCACCATTGCTTCGTCCACCCAGAATCCTGTCAACAGGTTAAAGATAAAAAAGTTCATATCTTGGTTATTAAGAATTTACTTTTTGCTTCTTGTTTGTGTCAAATTGTAAACAATGTTATGGTTTTTGATGCAGGACGCAAGCAATAAACACGTTCTCCGTTCCAAAACAACATAACCAGATAGAAGAATCCCCGGATTCTTTAGTGTATCCAACAAACTATAGTTCTTTCTTGGATCACGGTGCAGGTGCACCTAACCCGAACCCAATTCCAAACTTTGTTGGCGAATGGTGTAAAGACGAGCCACTTAAACCAGACTGGACTCAACTCTCAATGTCCATACCCATGGCTTCTTCAGATTTCTCATCATCCTCAAACTCTCCTGCTCAAGAGAAACTTTTGGTTCCATCACTTGGATTAACTACTGACTTTGACTTTGACCCGACCCATAAACCAGCATCAAACTGGATTCCCATTTCGTGGGGAAACTCGTTGGGTGGTCCATTGGGAGAAGTCTTGAATCGAACTTCTAGTAGCAGTGGGGTAAAGAGCAAGAATCCGTCATCGGGTTCAGAGACAACGAACCACATGACTGAAATGTGGGATGCTGTTAATTATCAAGCGGGTTCTTCACCAACTGGGGTTTTACAGAAAACCACATTTGTTTCACTTTCCAATAGCAGTTCTGGGAGCAGCCCTAAAAGCAACAAAAAAGATGAACATGGTGGCAGTGATGAACTGCTTCTTTCAACACTGGCCAGCTGATGTTTTCTTGTAAGTTTATTTCACTTTGAGATGAGGGAGTATTTCCTCCTAATGTGAGTTTTCTTTTGAATTTGTTGGTTTTGTGACCTTGTTTTTAGGCAAAGGTTCAATTTGAAGCCAGTTTGGAGGGAAAAAGAACATGTACTCAAAAAAGCATTATTGATGCCACATTCCAAGTGATTCTGTGTTTTGTATTTAAAGATATTCAAGTAAGATCTATTGTGAAGCTTAAGCTGGTGTTTGTGGAGACTGATGTGATATGTATTTAAAGATAACCAAGTAAACTTCTTTATAGACTTTTGAGTTAATTACATAAATGGTCCACGTGCTATGTTATGAAATTTCACTTTTAGTCATTTAATTTTAAAAATTACGAAGACAGTCACTGAGATTGTTATTTTGTTTCACTTTTAGTCCTTTACGCTAACTGCCGTTAACTTTGACCTTTAGTTAAAGGGTATTTTGATCAACTTGTTATTTATCCTTGTTGCCAAACACACCATCTCTCTTCAAATAAATATATTTGTATCTCTCACATAATATTAGAACTTAACATGCTCATTCCATAAAAAAACACCTTTCTCTCTCTCTCTCTCTCTCTCCCCGATCCAAACCACCACCACCACCACCACCACTCCCTCCGCCGGCCACCACCAATGCCTCACCACCACCGCTTGACCACACCACCACCACCTTCACCCCTTCTTCACTCTTCAAGACTGCTGGCCACCACCCCTTTTTCTCATTTTAAGACCACCGGCCACGACCACCACCCCCTTTCTCCTCTCTCTCTCCTAACCTCACCACCATCCTCACGGACAGCCTCCACTTACAACCACCTCTGTCTCTAAACCCCAACCATGTGCGTTGGTTGAAAAACAAACCGGCAACCACCTTTGTCCCTAAACCCCAACCATGTGCGGTGGTTGAAAAACAAACCAGATCTGAGAGTTCAAATCGCAATCACCACTGTATGACCACCTCCGTCTCGATTTGGAGATGTTCAAATCGCAAAAACAATCCATGATATGAAAGTTCTAATCGCAAAAGAAGAACAAGGATCAAAAACTAGATCTGAGATGGCAAATGACAGCCGTGTGCGGTGGTTGAAAGACATCAACAAATCAAGATCTAAAATGTTCTAATTCCCCTCGATCTCTCCTGAACTGCCATCCACCCTTTGGTGTCACCACCACCGCTGCCGCACCGCCCTCCCTCTGTCGACAACGATTACTGGTTGGAATCAACAAGCACAATCATCGTTGGTAGCTCAGAATTCAAGTATTCAACCACATATCAGCGAGCTGTGATTGGGTATCAATCGGAGAACAAAACGAAGTTATAAAAGTGGCTACGATGAGAACGAAACTGAATCGTAGTTTTGGATTTTTTTTCTTAAAAACCAAGGGAAGGAATATTTTAAAAAAATGGTTAGAGAGAGTGTGGAGAGTGTGTTTGGTAAAAGATGGTTAAAATGGAGCATTAATACATATGTTTGGAAACCTTCATAAAAGCCAAGAGGATGTTTGATAACAAGGAATAAGTGTCAAAAGATTAAAATACTCTTTGACTAACGGTTAAAGTTAACATCAATGAGTGTAAAGGACCAAAAGTGAAACAAAGTGACAATTATAATAACTATTTTCGTAATTTTTAAATTAAATAACTAAAAGTAGAATTTCATACCGACCGTATGGACCATTTATATAATTAACTCTAGATTTTTAGAACCTTTGACTTTGATTTATTTAATACTGAGTGTTTGACTTTCTCATAAACACACATTTCAATAAGACGAGTGGAATCGTGGATTCGGTTAACAACCTAATATTAATTGTAGTTGATTGATATATGTTATGTTTGGCTCTCTTGGTGCAATGATCGCTTTAAGGCTTTCTAGCAGGTGCTGTTTGGTTCTTTTTGGTGTGCCTTTTGTTTTTGTGCTTATGTTCTATTGTTTGGGTCTGTTCTTGTTAATTGTTATATGTTATGTCATCTTTGTTTGTTTTCAGTTTGTTGTGTTTTCTTGTATGTATATCTAGCTCCTCGCTAGCTTGGTTTTAATGAAAATTTTGAGATTTCTGTTTGTTGGTAATGCCGAAGCTCCTTGGCTAGTTTTCTTCTTCTCACTGTTCAAAAAAAGAAATTGTAGTTGATTGATATAATGAAGGGTACCATACGACTATACGAGTCTGGTTCATAAAAATTACAGAAAAATAATTACAAAATAGTCCTTGTTGTATATGAAGAGTGTTCAATATAGTCCATAATTAATTCATAGTCCTAAGAGACTAATTCTAGCATTTGAATTAATGGCATCAATGGTCCAGATTGCATTTTAAAATTTTGGACGGAGTGGTATTTTCGTAATCACATGTGATGCTTTTAGTAATCACATGTGATTACATGGACTCTTTATTGAACACAAGTATGTTGTATATATATAA
Source organism: Drosophyllum lusitanicum (assembly GCA_032274825.1). NCBI lineage: Eukaryota > Viridiplantae > Streptophyta > Magnoliopsida > Caryophyllales > Drosophyllaceae > Drosophyllum > Drosophyllum lusitanicum. Next base: position 5,640 of record JAUEJL010064683.1, on the reverse strand, counting down.
AGAATTAAAAACTATGAATCTAGTACTCTGGTAGGTCCTTGAACTTCAAAAACCATACAAAATATCCATTACCTTTTATTTTCTTCACAATTTAGTACATGTGTTGTTTATAGAGGTCAGCGTTACAGGTTTCATGTGCTTCCTAGTTCCTATGTGATGGCATATTGGTCCCCTTATATCTTCATCTTTTTCAATCCTTTATTGTTGTTGTTTAAAGATTTCTTCTTTAATTCTTTCATCAAATCATCAGTATATGTAATATGTATAAGTTCCTGACCCAATTTCAAAGTACATACGATAATTTAAAGAACTAACATCATTCATTCGTCATCCGCATTTTGTTGTTCAAAAGTCAAAACTATTCAACAGCCTTTCATCAACTAATTTCATACTTTCTAAATTTTATAATTCGTATTTTAAAAAATCCATAATTTATAGTTACGTTTAAGGCATCAAATGAACCGAACGAAAACGAACGAGGTTTCTTCGTGTTCGTTCTTTTAACTTTAATCGAACAAATAAACGAACACGAACGAATAAACGAACGGATTTTTGTGTTCGTGTTCCTTCGTTTAACTTTAGCTGAACAAATAAATGAACTAGTTTTTGTGTTCAATTGTTTAAAAGATTGGTTAGTTCGTGTACATTTTTGTTGGTTCGTTTAAATGATAAACGAAGGAACACACACTATAATGCAAATCAAACATTATTAAACACATGCAATAAACACTATATATATAAACACACACACACACACTCACATATAAATGAACATAAACGCAGGGCCGGTCTAATAATTTTTTAGACCCTGGGCAAAGACTTAAAATAGGCTTTTAAAGTAAAAAAAATATAACTTAATATCAAGACTATTATCCTATGTGTTTGGATGATAAATATCTTTCTATTTTTCATTTTCTTTCAAATTAACAACATTATCATCTAAATCACCTTTATTTTCGTCTATATTAGAATTACTTTTATTCATATTAGTGTTAGTCTCATTCAAGTTATCATCATTATCATCCAAGTTCACATTATTTTTATTCAAATTGACTTCATTTTCATTCACCTTGACTTCATTCTAATTATTTGAAGCACCCGAAGAACTTGTTTTTTTAACAAATTTATTCATTGAACATCATAGAGAATTTTTTCTTTTTGAATTTCCTACTTTTTCTTTCTTTTTTGGCTACCCGATAAACATTTTTTAGGATATATGATCTAGGCTAAGAATCACGAGCAATGAACGCTTAGTAAACCACCGTCTAAACTCTAATAACAGATAAGTCAAATGCAAAGATCACAAATTGAAGTCAAATTCACAAAATCATTAAAACATTGTCTAAATTCTAATAATAGATTAACTAATTAAGAGAGCAAATATGAAATATGCAATTAGGCAAATCAACTTAAAGATAAATATAAAAGAGTTAAAGTATTACACATGAGCGCTTACCTCTTTAGCCGTTTAGGAAGAAGTGAAGAGAAGTAATGTGGAATCAAGCAACACTAACTTCTATGTTCTATGTGCTTCTCATAATCTCTGATTCTGATGTAGAGTAATAGAGTTGTGTGTTGCATATTGTTAATTGCTTAGCCACTGTGCCAGAAAGGAAAATCCCTATAACAAAAATACAAAATATAAAACAGAATTTATGATGAACTCCTTCAACTATCGAAGGGAATAAAGGCTAGTAGGCAGTCGTATTATCATGAACAGCATTACAGTAGAATATCAATTAAATCATGAACAACAAAAGGTCAAAAACTTACATCTTGAATTGTTAATTGCCAAAAAGAACGATGAAGTGCTCCTCTAGATGCTGTCATCGACCTGCTAGGATTGGGCTATCCTCACCGATATTTTGGGCTTTATCTCTGTTTTTTTAGTGAGGTTAATACATATATTCTTATATAGACTTAAATTTAATAGTGGGCCCCTTAAAATTTTGGGCCCTGGGCAGCTGCGCTTGTGGCACAAGCTTAGGGTCGGCCCTGCATAAACGAACGGATAACCAAACGTTTACGAACATAAATGAATGAACAAAAGCTTTGTTCGTGTTCGTTTGTTTAATTAATTGAATGGAAAAGGCTGTTCATGTTCGTTCGTTTGTTAAACAACGAACATAATTTTTTTTCTGCTAAACGATTTAATAAACGGTTTATAAACACTTGGATATTTTAAGTTAACATAGATTTCATTTCTCCTTTGACGGAGGTGGACTGACATTGGGCCTAGGAGATGTGGAAACTGGACACGTATGTATGTATGTATATAGGCCCTCAATATGTCAAGTGCTCTTCTTCAGTATTGGACGTTGAGGCACCAAAAACAATTCAAAATTTTCAATTCTCTCTCTCCTTTTGACATACGGTGACGCAGGAAACAAACGGGGGTTTGAACCCTAATTACTCTTTAATTATTCTAGGTCTCTTTCGTAGAGTCTATATTTTTATTTATTTATTTCTTTGATATATTTGTTTCTCGTTGATTATTATGGTTTGTTTGAATCATATTCCGCTCAAATTAATAATTTGCAGGAAAACTTGAATCTTAGAGATTTTCACCCTTTCTTAGTTTTGACTCTAGTTATATAAAATAAATTATGCGAGAAATTAGTGTTGCCAATTTTATCTCCGGTATAAATTTACTATAGGAGTCATGAAGCTTGCCTTGTTGGGGACACGAATGGAGACTCGTCTAGTATGACGGAGGAGAGTAAGCAGTTTTTACTACTGGATAATGAAGAATAACCTCAACTCATTGTTCGTTGAGTTAGGTTGTTGGTTTTTTTTAGATAATTTGAGTTTAAAATTGTTGAGAAATTCGTAGATGAACAAAATGCATTGGATGCATAACACATCGAATGTAATTTCGTGCATCTGTGAATTTTTCGAAATTCTTCCACTCCAATTTCTGAAAGCTTATGAAACATTATTCTTAACATTCACAATTTTAATTTTACTGAATAAGTTGACATGCTTTGGTTGTATCTAATAGCTGCAAGCCTGCAACATTGGGAGAGATGCAATACAAAATCGGGGGTGTTGCTTGCTGTACATAGAGCGAGTGCATGGATGCACTGCGGAGATGGATGCAGATGTTGGAAAATGATGGATGCAGTAATTTTGTTACTAAACTTTGTTGAACTTGAAAATCGTTGCATCTAGATTATAGTAGTGATAGTGTGCAGTAAAAAAATGCAAAGTAGTACCTCAAAAATGGTAAGAGTTAGACATATCAAGAATCAAATTTTCATAGGTTTGAATTTTCCCCATTGTCTACTTCAAACGTTAGTGGTTTATTAAGTGTATAAAATCTACCTAATTTTCTCCATTTTATAAAATTGAGATGGGGGTTGGTAGAAGTAAGGGGTTCAGTCAGTATCGAAATCAATTGAACAAAGGGGTTAAGTTAGCATATATTCTCCAAAATCAAGTTGGACAACGAGGCGCTGCGGGTAAGAAGACGGAGAAGGAGATGGTGGTGGGAAACTATGGAGATATAAGCGGTGGTGGGTGAATAATACAAGGTGATGGTTGGCGAAGATGGAGTTAGAAGCGTAATGCGTGAAACTGAGACAGACATTGGGGCAGTTGCACCATTCACATACGAACTAGGTTAAACGTTCTTATTAAATGCCTGTTCTATACACACACACACATAGAGACATACACACAATATTGTAAAAAAGACTTTTTTTGTAAAAAGACTATAAAGCGTTATCAAACATGGAAAGGGGAAATAGAAGGCATGATTAGGGAAAATTTTCATTTTTAAGAAACAAATTCTATCCTCAAGCAGGAAAAGGTTAGAGAAGGAACCACTAGTTTTCCAATCCTGTGGGAAGAATCATGGTGGCCTGAAAGAAAGGGTGATTAAAAAGTGACTAGCTAGGCCATAACAGTCCTAAGTGTAAAAGCTCGCAATTAGTTTGATACCATTGTAATGTGATGGGACACATTAAGTCCAAATGCCCAAGCTTAGTAGTTCATATTGAAATCGCGAGTGCGGAAACACTTGTGTATTACACATGAAAAGGAAAGAGGTGGATGTGCCTCTAGTTGAAAATGGAGGAACCTAAAAAGTAAAGGAAAGCTAATCATTCATGGTGATAGGAATAATGAAGGTGTTCTTTGCTCAGTCATGAAAGCAAATAAGCATGTTACTTTTTTCTGGCCTATGTGACAAATACTAAGAAACAAAAGAGAGTTCTCTCATCCTGTAACAGCTCCAAGAACTTCTTAATAAATGGTTTATTCACCCCAACAATTTTCCTTGGGTGCTCCTATATTATTTATAAAGAAAAAGGACCGTTCAATGAGAATGTGTATAAATTCTATGGAGTTGAATAAAGTTTCGATAAACAACGAGTATTTCTTTTCCTTGTATCGATGATCTTTTTACCAACTTCTGCTTCTTAGTTTTTTAAAATTAGCTTAGGGTCTTGTTATCATCAACAAAAAAACCAGAGAGGAAAATATTTTGAAAAACTTCGGTCTTACTAATGAGCTTGTTGCGCTCATATGGATCTAGTAAATTGGGTCTGCCGGCCCATTCTAAATAAGTAGTCTATTCTCTTCAATAACGATATTTTGGTATATCTAAAGACCAAGAAAATTCACGATCATCATCTCCGAGAAATGATTGATATAATTCATAAATAAAATCTTAATAAGAAGTTTTCCAAATGTGATTTAAGCTTTAGGAAGTCCAATTGCTGGATTATTTGGTTCATAAAGACATTACTAATGTTGATCCCTCAAAAGTTTAAACAATGATGAATTGGAAAACATTCTGCAACTTCTTTAACCATGTTGACTAGAAAGAATGTAGAATTCAAAAACTTATGCTAAGCTCTAGTGCTGGTTTTTCTTGAAGTAGTAGAAAATATAGTATTTATTTTACGATGCTTCCCATCGAGACTTGGATTGCCTGCTCATACAATGAGAGAAAGTGATATTTTATGCTTCTTGATAATTGTAAGCCTGTAATCTCCACCTATTATATAAAGAAGGCAACAAACATAATTTTTGTTTACAATTTTAGAGACATTATCTTTATGACGTGAAATACTCATATTCACAATGATCACAAAGTATCAAATACTCTTAGGGCATGTTTGGTTGACAGAAATCCTTAGGATTCTGAAGGAATTGGAATCCACTTCCTAATGATTCATTTGTTTGGTTCACATGAAGGAGGGAATTTCAAAAAATTAGAATCCATTAGGTGAGGGAAAGTAAATCCCATCAAGTAATGGAAGGATTTTAAAATTCTTGGATGAAGGAATATGAAATATTATTTTATTACACTCACATCCTAATATATATCTTTTTCTCCTTCGACTGAGCCCTTCGACTTCTCTCTTCCTTCATATGTAGCTTTCGCCTCCTCTGTCGCCGCCGACTTCCTCCGCCTCCAGCACCTTCCCTCGTCGCCATCCTCCGCCTCAGCCTTATATAAGTTTACTCTCTCTCTCTCTCTCCCCCCCTGTCGTCTTCGACTCTTCTTTTCCTTTATCTGTTTTTATTTTTTTAGAATATTTGATTTGTTGAATCTGTGTGTACCGAACCCATTGTTGAATCTGTAGAACCCATCGTAAATTTGATAAAAAGTTATTTATGCTGTCTCGGTAG
>JAUEJL010064672.1:0-17705 GCA_032274825.1 Drosophyllum lusitanicum | reverse complement strand
AAGTATTCATCAACTTTTATGTTGTTACTTGAAATATTAACACATCGTATAATTAAAGTCATTTGTTCTTGATGACTAACATCCGGAGTACAATCAAGAATTATAGAAAAATACTTGGAATCTTTAATAATCTTAATTATATAATCTTTGACACTATCACCTAAAAGTGAAATTAGTTCATTTTGAATTTTATGTCCAAGATAATGGTGATGAGTTTCATTATTTGTAATTCGTCTAACATGATCTTGCATTGTAGCATCAAATTCAGCCATCATTTCAATTAATCCTAAGAAGTTACCATTACTATCTTGATAAAGTTTTTCTTTTGACCCTCGAAAAGCCAAATTGTGTTTAGATAAATATTTAACTGCGGCAATTATTCTTTTTAAAACTTGTCTCCAACGTTCTCTCTCTTTTTTAATTTCGCTTTGTAAATCCTTATCTATTGTTTGATCCTTATCCAATCTAATTTTTAATTCATTCCAAGAATTCATACAAATTAAATGTTCCATACTATTCTCATGTTCTTTAAGTTTATCACCAATGTGTTTCCAATCATTGTTTCCATTATGTGCTAATGAGCCTTTTTGATTAGTAGATTTAAACAATTTGCAACAAAAACAAAACACTTTATCTACTTTCTTTGAGTAGATTAACCATTTTCGATCGGTTGACTCTCCATTAGTCAACTTCCTAGTATAATGAACATAAGCAAAACGTCTAGAATGTATATCTTTTGGAAAGTCAATATTTAATTCTCTTATTGGCCCTTTTTCAACTAAAACATCCCTTAACTTAATATCAAGATTATCCCATGTGCTAGGCTCATATATATCTTTTTGTTTTTCATTTTCATTCAAATTAGTATCATCATTATCTAAATTAGTTTCATTGTTGTCTATATTAGAATTATTGTCATTCATATTAGTGTTACTTTCATTCAATTTAGCATCACTATCATCTAAATTCACTTCATTTTCATGCAAGTTAGCTTCATTCTCATCTATATTAGAATTATTTTCATTCATATTGGTGTTACTCTCATTCAATTTAGCATCAATATCATTTAAGTTCACATCATTTTCATTCAAGTTAGTTACATTCTCATTTATATTAGAGTTATTTTCATTCTCGTTTTCATTTGAAGCATTAGAGGAATTTGTTTTTTTAACAAATCTATCCATTGACCCTCGTAAAGCTTTTCTTTCCTTTTCAATTTCCTCTTTTTTCTTTCTTTTTTGGCTACCCGATAAATACTTTTTTGGAAACATTATATGAGAACTAAGAAGTAAGCTAATGCCTAATACAATACAGTCAATACTAATATTCAATTATTCAATACTAAGCAAGTAAGCAACAGATTATAAGAACTAAGAAGTAAGCTAATGAGTAATGCCTAATACAATACAATCAATACTAATATTCAATTATTCAATACTAAGCAAGTAAGCAACATATTAGGCAACTAGGCAAGACAAATGTTCAAAAGATTAAAGATTAGCAAAGAACTCAGTAACGAGAACGGCGGACAGGTGAGTATTCTCACTTACGATCTAGATAGACTACAAATGTGAATGCATGCATACAGATATGTGATTAACTATGAGTTCTGAGACGAATATGACTAGACCGCTTACTTCGGTAGCGGGTACGAGTAGACCGTTTACTTCGGTAACGGGTGCGATTAGACCGTACACTTCGGTGTCGGGTATGTTAGACCGTTGTGATGACAACGGGTGAAATGAGACCATCCTTGTAGACGGGTATGACGAGACCACTTAATACAGTAGTGGGTAAGAGTTATAAACCATTGTCTGATCTATTTTGGGTTGTAAGTAGTGTACTCACTAAGCCTTGGGCTTACAGTTGTTGTTTTGACTCTTTTCAGGTGATGACCACGGCGGGACTCGAGTTCGGCATTGATAGCTCATCACCCATGCTTCTGCGGCTTTAATGATCTCGTTTTTAATATTAGTAGTTTCAGTAACAAACAATTATAAGAGATGTAATTTTATGAACGGTGTGTACTTATTTTAATTCAGAAATTGTCACGCAATTACTTTATCAATATCTATCTATGAACGGAGTGCCAAAAAAAAAATTGGGACGTTACAACATGTGTTATTCGTGATGGAGCAATATCTCGACATTGTAAAGGCACGCCCCTAATATTATTGATGATGTTATGATATTAAATGCTTAAAAGATATTTTTATTAGCCAATTATATATTTGAATTTTTAGAATTGTAAATTAAATTCATTAAAGTGTTTGGTTCAATGTGTCGGGAGATGAAAACGTCAGCAATTCTCAAAGCACAGACTCATTTTGGGTTCGAGTTCAAGACTCAAAATTTCCTCGTCCCTCGCACCAAACTACCTATCATGGAGCAACCTCGTATAGTATCCATTGAACTTTCCGATGTTTAGTGACATGGGAAAACAATTTGGTTCCTACAAGCCGCAAGAAATTTTAAACGAGTCACCAAAGTGGCGAGCTCCTTCGGTGGCGGTTGTTAATTAAAAAAACAGGCTACGGAAGAAGTTGAGTACAAACCCATTGTTGATCTCGAAGTCAATTTCAAGAAGAAGCTATTTTGTGATGATCATATTCCTCCTCCACTAGGACAAGGAAAAGGAAAAAGGAAAAGGAAGAAAGGAAAAAAAAATCCAAAATAACTTATCAAATTCAAATGCTTCTAAGTGATGTTGATCTTCTCTTTAAGCCTAGCTCGTTGAGCGGCTTAAAAAGTTAACTCATTACAATTCCGAGTTGGTCGAGGAGAAAAAGAAGACCATTGGATACAAAAAGCCGAACACACGAAAATGATGATAGATGAAATTGAGTTTTTAACAACGCCAAGTTGCCAACAACAGGAAGTAGACGACGAGGAGGGCTTGAAATCATAGTGGACTTAAAATGTAAAATTCACGAAAAATATAATTCGGGGTAGAGTAGGTTTATTTATTTTTAATAGTTTGACGTTTATTTTAATTTTTTAATTATTGCAACTGTAGTAGTCTATCTTTTTAAATTTTTAGAATTAATATTATTTTAAGAGAGGTGATGCTTCCACAAAACAAATTGATTAATCACATGATGTACAACACCGTTATGGTTATATTACAAGTTAATGAAACATATATATCTTCTATGAATAAATCATTTTTTTCGTTGAAAATCCCCTCCCTTATTTTAATGTGAGCTTTTAGTTTGTATTTTAAAAATATTAATCTAGTATTTAACTATTTATTTAATAATTATGTGATTTTATAAAACAAATATAAATAAAAAAGAAATATGTGCTGACGTAGAGTCATGATAGTGATATTGATTATGACTTTTGGTGTTTAGGATGCTGAATGATGATAAATAATGACAGTAATATCAGTTACGATTCTCGCATTTAGAAGATTAGTGTTTTCAAACAAACCTATACTTAACAGTTAACACATTAGTAATATATTAAACATATGAATGAATTTTAAGAGAGTTAAAGTTGTAAGACTCCATATGAAAATTAGCCATTTCAGTTGCTCCCCATGAATTCCTTATTACTGTGTAATTAGTGGGTAGGTGGCCAAAAAAAAAAAGAAAAAACATAATTACAAACTACTTTAACATGCATATTATGTTGGTAGAGTGACAGATTTGAAATTACTTTACTTTTTCACTCATTTTCACTCAACATATTTAACTTGTTTCATGTTAAGGTAAACTTTTTAACTTCTTTTTCTAAACCGGTAGCATTAAAAACATACCAAAATTGTCACGTAGAGATAGATCCTTTAACCGAAGAAATTAATTCTTTCATGAAAGGTATAATACCGTTGAAGCTAATGTACAAGTTAGTGAAGCACTTCTTTTCCATGGATGAATAATTTTTTTCCGTGAAAAAAATCACTTCCCGTGACTTTATAATTATTGATTGGGTTGAGTTGGATTGATCCATAAAAAAAATGTTCTTTATTTTTTTAACAAATTATAAATAAATAAGGTATCAAAATATGTTAGATAAAGACTACCACATGGAAGACATCTATTTTGTTAGAATAATTGTATTGAGGTGGTTTTGAACATTATTCTAACATTTTGGATGACCAAGTTGGCTCCTTTAACTCGACTCATCTTTAGTAAAGCTCTTAAACTTAACTTTTTGAGTCCATTAAAAATGAACTCTTAATATAAAATAGACCATGATATTACAATCGTTAGCTTGGTCAGGTTTACTCGTAAACACTCTTTTGTCACGTTGTATAATAATAATAGTCAGATACATCGTGTGCGATAAAATGAGGAGGTTATAGATTCTTATAATTAGGATTCATATGATATCTGGTAGTTTCATGTTCATGTTGTTTCTAGTTTAGATAGACATTTTACTTCAATATGTAAGTCCGGTTGTTTTGACCTCTAATATCTACAACTTGTAGTAATTAGAGGGTCGTTTATAAATATTGCTTTTCAAAAAAATAAAAAATAATTATGAATAATCATGGTACAATATTAATAAATTTATCACATCAAAGACATATTTTTGATGGATTCATGACTCGATTTGACCAATTCAACCATTTTGATTTTTCTCGTTATTAGGTAAGGTTTTCAACTTGACCCATTCAACCCAATAAAAATAATCCAAATGGCAAATAATATTACAATTGATGGTCATGTTGATCCGCCAACATTCCTTTCTTACTCTTCAAGTGTTCCAAAAATTCTTCCCTACGCTAACTTAGACCACCCGCATTGGTTGATGGGGTTCATCATAGGGTTGATGGTGGTTCCCATCTAGAGCTAGAATACCATCACGGTTGATAGTGGCGGGGTTCCTTAACTGGTTTCCAAACTCGCCACTGGTTCCTCTTTCTTCTTTTCTTTTTTCTTTCTTCTTTCTCTCTCTTAATTAATATATTTTTTTTATTAATATTTGATGTGGGTTGAAGAGGGTTGGATGTAGGGATTTGTAAGGTAGGGAGGGTTAGAGGTGAGAGATGATGTGGATGCTAATTTAAAAGTGGATTTGATAGGGTAACTATGGATTGGATGCTGATCAGCTGATGGTCTTATGGTTATTGAGAATAATAAAATATAGGTTATGTAGCAAGATTAAAACGACTAATTATGTAATTCTGATTTTGATTTTAAAATCTGCAACAATGAGTTGAAAACTGCAGGAACCTCGGGTTTGATCTTTCTCACGCTGAAAACTCGATTTTTTGTTTCTTGTTATGTTACGTGTATGTATTAAAAGAGCTGGTAGGTGAGTGTGATGGCCCGTGTGATAGCTGTTTCACGGAGAAAAAAAAGTTGGCATACAGAACCCTATATATAAATTCCGACAAAGCGCATAGCATTCGGCAAATTCCAGAATGATGCAACACAATAGACATGCAGGAAAGCAAATGTTCATAAGAGTACAGAGACAACCATCAACTGTTCACAACATATTTACAAGACTTTTTATAAAGCATATATAATACGTACATAACTAAGTTGTTACCCCCTTACATATAATAAACCCGATTTTGCGGACCAATTATTTACATACGGAATGGATCGTCCTGCAGTTTATGGTTTATACAACAAAAGAAATATAAGATGTTTCTAAAAAACGATTAGGTTCATGTTTGGATTATGAGAGAGAGTTTAATACCTGTTATGCCCAGTTTCTCTTTGATCGGAGTTGAGTCAGTTTATCCCTCCATTGAGCTGCGAGCGTGAAACATCAACAAAACAATCACGCAACCAAAGTACCAAACAACAAACGGAATTCGTCTATTGTAAATGTAAATGGTAAGGATATGAAATCTATTCACTTTTAGATATTTTAAACATAGTACAAAAATAGGGGTCCATGGTTCCGTATATAGGTGGTAATTCCAACCCATTTACTTATGAATTGATTGATCGGGGGCATGTTTATCACAGGTAAAAGAAAAAAGTAGCTTTATGAGTAGAAAGTTACCAAAGTGTAGTTTTAATGCGAACATACTGTTTAATTCAAAAACTTGGCAATTATGAAATTATTTGAAACGTTAGTTAATAAACGGGAGATTTTAAGGTTTCTTATCGGCCCATTTTGTTTGACATCAAAAGAAACAAAGAAAGATCCAGAAATATGGATGTAAAAAGAAAAAGAAAGAGGTATGAAAAGTAACAAACCTGCATCTCTATAGCGTTCTTCAACAGCAGCAATAAGCATGTTCCGTACAAGATTAAACTCCTTGGTTTCAACACAAGGCTGGCCACTTGGTCTGTGGAAGTGACAATCTTCATTAATATATTTTATGCTTCCATAGTCATAACATATATATTTCAAGCCAAACAAGCCAAAATATACAAAAAAGAAAATGTTTTTTATACCGATCGAGTTCTTTAAATATTAAACCATCTGGAGAACCCTGGAACAAAACCTTTGCAGATTCAACAATCTTCATCCCATCACTTTGAGCCAAGAACTTATTCACTTGTATCGGCACCTTAAAATATATAATAATACATATACATAAGATATATTAATAAAGTAGCAAGCAGGAATATAAAGTCGAAATGCTATACAAATATTATGACAACATACTAAAATGGCATATTTTGGTTGTTCAGATATAATTAATATTAGGTCTTATAATATTATGACAGCATACCTTACATCTCACAGCGATATTGATGGCATCAGACGGCCGAAGGTCAAAGCTAACACAGTCGTTTTCATCATCCACCTGAAAGTAAAATTACAGTAATTTTAATTAAAAAGAATCACTGGTGCTTTTGTCACGTTATTCGTCAACCTGGTAGTTCATTTTTAGTCCATACCTTTGTTAAGTATAGTCGAGAAAAATATGCCTCGTGTATTCTTTTAGTCACTCGAACAAGCTTGACCTGGAACAATTAGTGATAAGAATATATCTTGGTAGGACCAAATTTTTTTATTGAAAATAAAGAAAAACAACTATGAAATACTAAAATTTCTACTCCCGAGAGGCAACCCTCTCTCCACAAGGACCTGTTTCGGAGATGTAGGTTCTTTCCGATCATGCTGAACATAAACTGGTACCATTAATCAATGATCCACCGTCATACTTAACTTATGTATTAAGAAAATAATATTATTACCTATGTTAATAATGGAAATACTATAAATGCGCATTTTAATAAGAGAATACCATCATTGCTGTTTTACTTAACCCTTAATTACACAAGTCTAACATATACCTAAGTACCTAACAATTCCAATACGCAACAGAAAGCAAAAATAGACTTACTTTGTATCCCATCTTGTCAATCATCTCCTTCACCACGTTATACATAGTTGGCCTTGCCTATAACACAAACATAAGAATTTCAATTTATACAATACAAAGACATGAAAAAGAAACAAGTCTAGAAATCCTAATTATTGAACATACAACTTGGACATTGCGCATAGCCGCCATAAGCAACACACTAGGCATCTCCACTGTTAAGAAGAAAACGTGAATTAAGAACCAACATTTTGGTGTGTAATTACATACATCTATTTGAACTCTAGAGGTAACTGAATATTATGAGATACAAGTAAAGTACATACAAACGATTATAGGAAGTAGAAGGCCTGTCCCATCTTCCATTTTCAGTACAATTGCAGGATGTGGAGCATAATCAGGTAGATGGCCACCTTGAGGATTGTTATGAGCACATCTTAAATGCTTGCCATCCCTCATTTTAATTATAAACCCTTCAGGACCACTTTTTACCTCAACTAGAGTAACAAAATAAAAGAAAACAAATCAAATTAAAGATGCACTATGATCTTATCAGATATCATGAAATTAAGACTCAAAATACGTATTAAAGAACATAACTTATTCGCATTCATTAGATAAACTTGAAGGAAATCTAAAAATCCCCGCAAAATTTTCAAATTTAAGAAAGTTACAAGTTCTGTTATGCAAAATTCTTCAGGATTATGCGCTTATAATATGCGAGTACACTAGAAGAAACCACTTGAAATATTTGTAAAGAATCTTGATTCTAATCTGCCCAAATAGTATTTGACTTTGTCATACTAAGGTTATCAAACCAATAATAAAATGACAAACAGTTGCATGAAACTAACAAACAATTAGCTTTTAACTATTAACTAATGATCTTACCAGCTTCAACCACACTGGAGTTAACATAATCTGAATCATTCTCATTAAAACTCTCAGCCATGCTGCCATTGCCATTTGAAGACGAACTGAAACTACATGTTACAGTCTTCGACCCAGGTTGATTGCGCACTCGAACCCTATGGCTGTTAATGCCTTTAAACCTCCATATTCCACTTCTTTGAATCTTGGCCTTCATTAGAGGCCCGTCAATTGCAGGAACTGCATGAACCACACCTTGCTTCCTTCGGACAGAAGGGCAAACAACTGGACCTTGCAAAGTACTCATTTCCCTGTTATAGTTAGCAATAAACACATAGTCATGCATTAAATTAGTAAATTACAAATAAATATTCTGAGATGATATCATTTAATCACTTGACAATTTGCCATCAAGTTTCACAAAAACCATTCTGAGATGCTATCAAACATAATACAACAATCTAATGCATTGCTACAGTTACCGTGCCTTCTAGCCCTAGAATCATCAATGATAATGTAAGAAAGCAAGTATTGAGTTCAAAAGGAAAGAAATTTGGGGGTCTTTGGGTGTTCGTTTTCACAAGTGATTATTATGCTACCAACAACAAAAAAAATATGACAATAAGAGATAGTAATTTAAGATTTGCTACTAACTCGATTTTCTTACTGAAGATCTACCTACGTCTCAAAATTGATCACTTTCGCCCTAAATTTCACAAAATTAAAGCAAAAACATAATCCACGATCGAAACTCATATTTATTGTCTTCAGATTTTAAATACGCGTTGTATCTTAGCATCGATCAAAGTAATAACTTGTGATCTTAAATATCGCAAAAACATTTTCCATGATCGAAACACAAACAACAAAGAAGCTTCAAAATCAATACCTCTTCTACAAACAATCATCAAATCAATTCAACAACAGATGATCAACACCATAGATACATCTACATAAATAGATTAACAGATTACTATTAGCAAATCCAATCACTCACCGATACTAAAATCTAGACGGCGAATTCACCTCCAAATCGGAAAGTGCCGCGATCGAAATATTGGATTAAAAATCAAACGGATGAGGATAAAATCGATCAATTAGGTATGGATAAGATGAAATGTAAAGATTCAGCTATGGAAACTCTGAAACATCTGGATAAAAGGGAAGGAGATAAGAGATTCTTCTTTGAAGACAGAGACGTGGCAGCAGAACAACATTTAAGGGGCTTTGTTCAGATAATAATGATATTTTAAGAAATTACCAAAATGTCGCCTTCGATAGTAATAAAATTACAGTAATACCCCTTGACTTACTTGCACTTTGTACTATTTTGTAAGCACTCGTATCTTCTATTGAACTTTAATAAAATGTATTAAATAATTTTAGTTTGAATTTAGATAAAAAAAAATTTATTATCAAATTTAATTATTTATTTTAATAAAAATTAAAATCTAATTTTAACTTTTTTTTAATAATATATTCAACTATAACTTTAATTTAAATTAAAATTATTAGAAATACATTCATATAACCTTTTTAAACTTTAAAATATCATATTTACCCTTTATAATATTTCAAAATATCATATTCAATCAAATTCTTAGTTTTATTATTCCAAAATATTATACAATCATTTAAATTTTTTTAATTATAAGCAATAAATGCTTAACCTTATTAACATTAATTGTAACAATAATAATCAATGACTTGTATATATAAGAAATACAATCACGTCTCTTCGTATCATAATACCACGTTTCTATCTTCACGTCTGCATTCTACCTCGAGTACACGTTTCCACCGCTAGTTTAAGTGTTGATGACATTTGTCATTTTTTTAATTTTCATTTTATTCTTATTTTATGATTATTTAATATCTTTTTAACGTTTAACATTATTATTTTATAAAGCAACATGTGTATCACACAGACATTTAATCTAGTACTATTTATTTGTGTAATTCATCCGTAAAGTGATTTAATAATTTAAGTAGTATATAAGTGTAATGATACCTAACTTACGTATTATTGACTAGACAAATGATTTTCTTATAAGGTTATTATAACTTTGCATAAGCTAATAAGTTGATTTTATTGACTTATAATATTATCGTCTAAAACTTGCAAGTTTAAATAAATATATAAGCCGGAAAACCTAAGGATTTAATTTACGATCTTATTAAAATTCTAATAAGTCCATAAATCGATCAAATAAGCTAATACAAACACCCATATGTTTACAATTTTAAGCGAATATAAAAAAAGCAGAATGATGTTTTACTAGCAACATCTAAATTAAGTGCTACTATAATCAAAGAATTTGAATGAAAGTAATTTGTTAAATAATGAATTGTTGTTCTCAAAAAACAAAAATAATGGTTTTTCGGTTTGATTTGATAGACTTTATATTTCTAACTGTCTTAAATTTATATATCAATTTCGCTTTACTCTTCCTACATGGCGTCGAATTGGGCATCGAGCGTCCTTCAAGAATCATTAATTTGATTCCTTATCGTGATTGAATCATCGAATGAAGTTGCATATGCGTCGATTTATAAGCACAGTTACCGGCATCAAGGCGTTTAGCCGTTTACCACTAGCGGTATGCTCATATGGTAGCCAACAATTCCCCTGGCATTTGTCGCAACTCCTTAGAACAATGAGATTCCAACTCGTTACAACCTATGAGCGGATTTAGGAAGATGACGGCCAATGACTCATCCATCTCCCCCAAGATTTTTTTGACATAAATGGGAGTCGAACACATGAACCCCCTCTGATACCAATTGTTAGGATCAAGACGCTTACGACTGAGCTAAAAGGAATTCATGGCGGTCAAGACGTTACCTCCCTTTTATATATTGAGTAGTCTAGCCCACCCATAAGTTCAAAATTAATGAGGTCGTATAATTGCGATATACTGGTATAGTTGCAAACATTTCCATTGCTATAACTATCCAAAAACAATCGGTGATTCCAAGGAATTGAGGTTTAGTTTTTTATTCCATTTTGAGTTGAAAACTCTTTTCTAAAAGCAAAAAAAAAAAAAAATCTATTTGCACCTAAGACCACTCCTAATGGAACTCGTCATCGACGATGATGAGCTAACTCATTCATTGTCACAGGCTCGTCAATCACTATGGATGTTTCATCACCCGCTCGTCATTTGGCGCCTCGTCGTGGTGACGAGCTACAGAGCTCGTTTCCATTTTCTTTCTTTTTTATTTTTTTCAATCATTTATATTAATATAAATTAATATTTCATGGGTCCAGTAATTGTAATGATGGTGATGTAGAAGTTAGTCATGCATGTTATGACTAGGTCTTTTTAATCATAACTATGTTATAGGCTGAAAAGCAGATATGATAGTCATGCATGTCATAACTACGAGTAGTCTAATTGAGTTAAGCGAATGAGTCAATATGTCATTTTTCTTAATCTTAGATTGAACTCCATAATTCCATGATCAATTGTAAAGCAACACATTTTTTATCTCCTTTAACAACAGTCGCAATTAATTCAAAAATAATCTATATATATTGTATTGCACTTCCCAAATAAATTAGGTGATGTTAACATTATGGATCATTTTCCCTAACAGGGTATAGTTTAATTTTGTTTTTGTTTAAATTTGTTGTAACTGCACTTCCCAAATGAATGAGAATATGAGTTTTTGTTCCAAGTTCATACAATTATGATGAGTACCTAATTTGTTTTCAGGAAACAAAAATAATGAGATGTATTTAACTTTATCAAGATGTTCACTATATAGATTTCATTTAATCATGAAGAATCAATTTTCAACAAAGCTTGGATTTGCATATAAATAGGTGCCCCAAGACTATTTCATTCAAAAATTGTGGGTGAGTTAAAATTGTATGTTCTTTATCATCTTTGCCTACCAACTGTTTGTTAGATTGCATAAAATTATATACGATCCCAATTGTATCAAGTATCAATGTAAATAAAACAAATTCATAATGATTATGTATGATTTTAGTATATACGTATATGAGAGAATACCAAGAACACACAGTATTTTGGTGTATTGAAATGCCTAAAGAAATTAGGGTAAATTACATTGTTTATATACCTAAAAGTATTTTACTAAAACTACCCTATACTTCTAGGAAATACAAACTAGAAGCAAACTACAACTAAGATGGTAAATAACAACTCTCAACATGAGATGAAGTTACTTTCGCAAAAGTAAAAGTGTTTTCACAAAATTTTACATTAACATCCATTTTTGGTTAGTGCCTTCAACGGAGTTCTAGGTTGACGGGAAATTGTGAAAAGCAATTAGATATGAGATTTGATGAGAACCTTCTCGATGCGCATGAGGGCATTTGAATGATATGATGAAAGCGGAACTGGTCAGATTTTGTTCATGGTATTAGATAAGGCTGGTAATTTGGATCGTGTTCGGGTAAGATATGGGTCGTATGGTTTTCGTATTGACCATTTTCGTGTCGACTCATTTTTTACCCAAGTTAATTTTGTGTTAGCTTCAGTTCGTGTCGCTTTAATTCATGTTCGGTTTTGGTCGTGTTTCATGTTGATAAAATGTTAGGTTTTACCGTCTAACGATTATCCAGTTCATAAAAGATGAACAATTTGGTTTAATAAAAAAATATTAACTTTATTCGCATAGAAATCGGATAACAATAATATAATTATGAACAAAAACGATTTAATATAAAATTTGTAAAACCTGAAACCTAATCTAGTTAAACCTCAAATACTTACAAAAGAAATCTACAAGAGGGTTCGGAACAAATACCTCGGTTGCGTAAGATTAGTCAATTCATAATGATGCCGACAAGCTCCTTTTAGTCAGATTTAGCAAACCCAGAACAAACTCGAAACTGGGTTGTTAAATATTTACTAAGAAGATCGAAACTCAAAGCCTGGTGAAAGACTCCAAAAATTCGACCATGAGAGGAGATGGGAGAATTGGTTTAAACTAGTGAAGTTCCTTTGATCCCTATTTATAGACCCCCAGGGTGTGTTAGGTACAAAGAATTGAATACAGAGAAAAGGAAATGAAATAATTCTCTTTTTTGTTTAGATATGAGAATCATAAAATGAGAAAAAACCCGATTCCAATTCTCTAGTATATGAAGAGAAAATGAGATAACTAAAAATACATTCAAAACAATCAATCTCATCCTCTTAGTAAAGTTATCAACCCACCACCACTTGGTGTCACTCACCGTCGTCGTCGTCATCGCCACCAATCCATCGCCATAGCCCATCGCCACCCACCATAACCAACCCCATCACCACCACCCCCACCCCCACCCCCACCTCCACCACCACTCGCCATCACCCACCATAACCACCCCACCATCACTGCCACCCCCGCCACTTCACCGATCGTGGTGACGCTATAAATCAAATACAAGGTTCTTAATTATATATGTCCTGAAAATGTAGATGAATATATGCTAAAAGAGATATTGGCAAACATATTTTAATTAGATAACAAACCACTTTCAAAATAAATTACAAGCAAAAGTTATGATATTTTGGAGACGATTCTCTCTTTCTTTTCAAAAATCTCTGTGCTACAAAAAAGAAGAGTCATTCTCATTCTCTGAATCATTTCCTTTTCTCCGTAATTTCATTCTCTGATAGCTTTCTCTACAATTTCATTTTCTGTACTAAACGTACCCTTATGATTTACCTCTAAAATCTATGTGGGATCAAAATACCTTAATTCAAATTAAGGATATACCAGCCTTAAATAGATTTTAACCAATCTATTTTTATATTAAAAAGTCTTGGCAAATTTTTTATAAATAAATATACAAAACTCAGTTTTAACAATTTAATAAAACTTATCAAAAAATTCGAATAATTTTATCAAAATCATTATCTAATTTTTGTATTTAGTAAATATAAATCGATGTTTAAAATCAATTTAACATAACTTAATTAATCACATATATTTATTAGAATAATAAATATATATAATTAATTATGTTTTGGTTGATAATTCCGTAACTAAAATACCAACTTACTTCTGATTTGTAATAACTTTTATAAAACTATTTCATTCCTCAATAATTAGTCTCAAACCAGGTCCCTTTACTGTTTGATTTACTGGCACATAGGTGTAATCCTTATGTGACATCATGGTGTTGCTGATTGTGCACATAAATTCTAATAGGTTTAAGGTTGGCTCAATATTCAAGAAAAAGTTGCATATAAAATTGACTTTAAAATCCAGATTTTCGGGTCTGGTTCGGGTCTCGCGTCGACCCATTTCGCAGGTCGAGTATCGGGTCTAAAAATAAGTCGCAAATTCATAAATGAATTTTAAATTATGATTTTTGAGGATTTTAATTACATTTGACCTAAATTATTTTTAGGTTCAAACTTTAATACCCTCGTTACCGTACGTGCGACTCTCACCGCATACGGCTCGCACAAAGACTCCTAAATTCATCCCGAGCCTTTTCTTCCACCTCTCCTCTCCAATCCTCGATCAAACTTGCGTTCCCCAGGCGCTATGATTTTAAAGTTACCACATCTACTTAGATTTTTATATAATTTTATATTTAACTAATATCTTTTTATTTAACAATGTCGGGTTAATCAGGTCATTTTCAGGTAAGCAAGTTTTACCTGTCGTATCTTTTTTCGTGTCATGTTCGTATCGACCTATTTTTTAAAAACTTATTTTGGGTTCGTGTCAACCCATTTCGTGTTCGGTTCAGGTCGGTTTTCGGGTTCGTGTTTGAGATTTCCAGCCTTAGTACGTATTTGAGCAACTAGGTTCTATTCAAGTTGCTCTCCTACAATGAGAGTTGGTAAAACCTCATAGAAAGCCTTAGATAATCACCCTCGCAAGTTGTCGATGTTCATAAAATCATATATGCATCTACATCTCTCCAATCACCTTTGCTCTCTTTGTGACCACTACTGCTCACATGCACCACCTCCTCTGCACACATTCACCATCCTATTGTCGTGATGTATATTAACTCCACCACCACCTCCTCTTCACACGGTTACCATTCTATTTAATTTTTGAAGTCGCCACCCCTGAAAGGGATTTAAGGTTGTCGTGATGTATATCAACTCATAGTTCGTGTAATCGTAGTTCATGGTCATCACGCTCAGTGATTTCAATCCATGATCGATCATCTATTCCGACTATTTATAGGTTCGGTCATGGTTGATGATTTCGCTTCATATAAAAAGTTTGACCCTTAGTACATGTTTCTATTTGGTTTTGTATTTCATCAATTGTACATAATCCCCGTCAGTAGATTGAATTTTGATTTTTCTATGCAACCCCAAAGCGGTTGATTTGATTAGAACTTTTTTTTTATTTTATAATTTTGGATTATGAATAAAATATGATACGGAGAATGTACATATAAAATTTATGATTCTAAGTTTGAGTAACATAACGTGAAAAAACTATGAAATAAAATATTACTCTTGTTTCTGATTTTGTTTACGTATCTTAAAGATTTAGTTCATTGATAGAGAGTGCAAATTTGTCCAAAGGTTGTGGATTTAACAGAATTTGATTTTAATTTGAAATAAAAAGTAAAAAACCCAAAGAGAGACACACACTGCACATATATACATATATCTGTATGTATGTTTCAAAACTCAAATGGGTGAGAACCACTATACGATATGGGTCAGTCCAAAATAGATAAAACATATAATGACAAAGGGATCATATAACTTACGGTTTTACTTAATAGTTAACACAGGGTACGAACACGATATACAACATTTTGACATTCTTTGTGCAATTGAAGATAACAAAATTTACCAAAACATACTTGAGTCATTAATGTATGATACAACAAAAATTTCCGGAGATTAAACTGGTCTTGATGTTGGTCTTTTCGCATTAAACATTTTACACCAATAATATACTTTGTTGCTATTTTTGGGATTAGGTTGACATGCTCACAAGATTTTAACAAGTAAATGTCATTCTTAGAAATCACTAGCTAGAGACCAACTTAATTTAACCTCATTACATAATTAGTACCATGTTCAATATATAACTAATCAATGGATCAAATGTGGTCCATCCTAAATAACATCTTTTAAAAGATGACCAAATTTGCTCCATTTTTACATGAATACATATGACAAACTCTCTCTAGTGTCTTAATACATCCGATTAGCTGACACATTAAGCCATAGTTATGCTTCATTGTGCCCTACCTAACTAGTTTCACAAGGTTACAATATATATAACCACTTGCAATACATTCAAGGTGAATGTGAGCAACATTGACTTAGAAATTGATCAAGGAGCCGGCCAAATGCATCCAGCTCCATGATCAGTAACGTATGATAAGCATGACAACGGTACTAGACACAACCCCCGAGTTTTAAGATCTCTTTTTGCGTCTTCATTTTCATCTTCTACACATGACTGAATGAAAAGACATGATTATATATTTTTGTCAGTATATATATAATCAAAGATCAACTTTACTTAACCATAATATACTAATTGTCATTAACATTTGAAACCAACATGGCCACACACAGCCCACACTACAAGACATTTTTTGATTATTCACACTTTATTAGCAATATTATAACACTTACAAATGTGAAAAATTATAGACAAGCGTGGAAAAAATTAGTGTTATACAATTTTATCAAAATTTTACATTAGAAATTATGAAAACTGTAGTTAAAACATCAATTTTACAAGTGTGGACAAATTAACTAAATGTTAACACTTTTACACATGAAAATTTGAATTTTTTTTTAAAGTTATAAAAGTCCATGCTTTTAAATGCGATTTTTTTGAATTTTCACTTCATCACTAAATGGAAACATTAGCGTGGACTTTAAAATCAATCCTACACATCTATAAATGTAACATTTTTATTATTTCTAACAAAATTTACATTTAAACTATTTTTTACATTTATAAAGGTGAACAAGATGAAAAAAATAACATTTTTTTGTAGTTTGTAATATAACATATCTTTGGGATAACCTATAGATTCCAACTTCTGTTTCGTGTAAAGTATTCATAATATTTTTGGAAAAGTTTATAATTAAGAAAGACATTATTATATATTCACATTCTTTTTGACAAGTACACAACTGGACGAAAAATATATAAATCACACAAAAACTCTTACAATACTATCAACGAGATAAATTTGTCATTCTTATCTTAGAAAGATGAATACAACATGTAATCCTGAGTTTTTATTGTTATGTTTTTTTAGTTATTCATATTGACGTATCTTTGTATCATATTTTACTACTAACAAAACTCACAACCAAACTTATATAGTTTGTTCTAGATATTTATAAACTCTGTCTTTTATTTTCTTTCTAACATCTTGATAGCTTAATGAAATTGCTGTTAAAAAATATACTCTTACCCCTCGTGCTGGTAGCTTGCTGTTCTTGTGTGTTGACTTCATGTATGGCACACTTAACGTCTACAAAATATCAAAGATATTCATACACTTAGCAAATTCATTCCAAGTCCGAGTGTATAAGACACACACACACACACACACACACACACACACACACACACACACATATATATATATATATATATATATATATATATA
>JAUEJL010064651.1:0-17707 GCA_032274825.1 Drosophyllum lusitanicum | reverse complement strand
AAAAAGTTAAGTAAATTAGGAAAGTGAAATGGTTCAAAATTGAATGGATGAGATTAATTTAGATAAAATGAAGGGTGGGGATGTATTGTTGATTGAATTTTAAGAAGTTTTAAGACTAAGAGGAGAGAGAATGTTGTATGCTTTATATAGTAGTATAGATATTATTGCACACTAATTCCAATTCTTTTATAAGATGGTTTAGGAGGTTCTACTCGCCTTGAATACACTTTGAGTGTAGTTTGACCCATTTGATTGGTCAATACACTGGAATCAACCAATTTAACTACTTGTGATTAATTGGGTCGAAATCCACACATGTAAATGGATATTACGGTCTTACATCGTCTTTCTTATAGAAATTTAGTGGGAAACAAGTTCACAAAACCAATACCAGAAGAACTCCTAGCAAAGTCAAAGAATGGGTTGTTATCGCTGAGGTTTGCTCCTTACTTTAAAACTATAATTTCAACAAAAGCAAATTTACTAAATTATCAGTATTGAAGAAAATAGCAATCAAGATACAGGTTCTTGTCCAAAGGGTTCATGCAAAACCAATAAGCATAACAAAGTTGTTATTCCAGCCGTAGCAACAACTGCTGCTTTCTTGGTGCTATTGGCCATATTGGCCGTCCTATGGAGATGTACAAGAGGACAAACACAAGGTTTGGAAGAATGTTAACCTTGGAACTACCTAACCTAAGAATATATATCTTATCATCTTAAATAAGGAAACCATAGGAAATGAAGCCTAAATGCTCAGTTTCTTATGAGCTTTGATTTGAACTAATGACTCCAGGTCCAATTATTGAACCAAGAAATCGACGTTTCACATATTCAGCACTGTTATCGGGAAGGGAGGATTCGGAACAGTGTTCCAAGGGCATATTGGTGATAACAAAGTTGCTGTGAAGATGCTTTCTGAATCATCAGCTCAAGGTTATAGGGAATTTCAGGCCGAAGTAAGTTCTGTGCAATGTGCATTATATCAAGGCCTTGCAATAAATCAAGAACGCTCTTATTATACTTCACAATAAGAACATGGAACCTTTTTGTATCAAATTTTATAGAAAGGAAAATGCATAGCATGGAAAACTAATAAATTACTTTCAACTACAGGTGTGCCTTCTCATGAGTGTTCATCACAAAAACATAACTTCACTTGTTGGCTACTGTGATGAAGGCAGCCACAAGGGAATAATATACGAGTACATGGCTAATGGAAACTTGGGAATACATCTATTTGGTAAATTTTCCTATAATGCTTCTATCTCAATCAGTAGAAATACATATTGACTCGTTTCCAAGCAAACTTATAAAAGATCAAACTTTCTAAGGACTGATTTATGTTTTGGGCAACACGCTATATGCACTCACAAAAAACTCCAACTTTCAAAAAGTTGAACAATCTTCTAAGTTGACTAGTTTACAAATTACAAGTGCCATGTTAGCGCCATATAATTAGCAACATTTTAGGAAAAGACAACATGATCAAGTTACCTCACATCAGGTCATGTTAACTTGATCTAACTTTTTGAAAAGGATAAAAACTGAATGAAAATAAGAGGGTGGCCAATAAAGAAAAAGACCAAAGCTGGTAGAACTATTTCTGCAGTTTGTCCAATTTCAAACTCAGATGATCAAAAACTAATAGCTACAAATTACTATGGCAGATGGAAGTCAAAATGTCTTGAGTTGGAAGAAAAGGCTACACATAGGATATGAGGCAGCACAAGGTCAGTAATCAGATTTGTTCAATCTACGGGTACATCAACTATTAGGTTTTGCAAGTTACAACTGCTTTACCATGCATGGGTTTTTATAATAGGGCTAGAGTACATGCATCATGGTTGTAAGCCACCAATAGTCCATAGAGATGTCAAGTGTTCAAACATATTATTAAATGAGAAGCTACAGGCAAAACTAGCTGATTTTGGGCTGTCCAGAGCTTTTACAACTGATGGTGCCACACACGTGTCAACAGTTATTGCCGGCACTCCTGGGTACCTTGACCCTGAGTAAGTTCTTTTGCTCCATTTTTTTCACTTTTAAAAGGTAATTTCTAACTTAATTAAAATAGACTTTCATCCATGATCTATTATTATTGTGTAAAAATCTTCTACGTACTTATGAACTCTTCTCCTGTATCTACTCTCTAGAAAACTGAGGGGCTGCTAGAGCCAGAGTCATAAAAACAGCAATGTACTAAGGTTGGGGGTTCTTTTGGTTATTATACATAACAATGTCCTAACTCCTGACCTAGTAATTACAATTTTGTTGAAAAGAGCTATTGCAGTAATTATTCCTGAGGATGTCACAAGATATTCTGTTAGTAACAATGGATCTCCTTGATTACATGTGTAATAAGTTATATTTTTCAGGTATTACACAATAAACAGGTTGACTGAGAAAAGCGATGTGTATAGCTTTGGGGTAGTACTCCTGGAGTTGATAACAGGCCGACCAGCAATATCAACAGACATATACATAATTAACTGGGTTAGGTCCAGGTATGAAGCAGGAAATGTTGAAAGTATAATTTATTCGAGGTTACAGGGGGATTTTGACATCAATACAGCCTGGAAGGTAGTAGAATTGGCAATGAACTGTGTTAAGAGCACATCAGTCGAAAGACCAACCATGAATGAAGTGGTTACGGATCTAAAGAGTTGTTTCAAAGCAGAGAAATCTTTGCATGAGGGCAAACCAAATAATCTAAATGAACACATGTCATTGACTTTGGAGAGTATGACGGGTCCAATTCTGAGATAGTAAAATCTTGAATTTGTCTTTCTATCTAATGCTTTCCATTCATCATGAATATTGTTGGGATTTGTATCCAAAAATAAATATCGAGAAATTAGACTAATCTAACAAATTATAAACCGAATAAAACCTTTCAGTATGTGGTGAGATGTTTTCCATACCATGGTGACGTGATATATTTGCTTAGGGGGTGCAAACCACGCTAGCTCAATTGTGTGGTGGAGGACGTGGAGGTTAAAGATGGGCCCCACTCTTAATTTGTTTCTTATTTTTTTGTTTTTATTAAATTGATTTTTGATTGGTGAATAGGTAATTTAGGTGGGCCTTATTATTTGACGTGCTGAGGAGTAACCACTACGGGGCTAAGTGGTAGGTTAAGTGGTAGGAGAAGAAAACTGACATGACGGTGTGGTGAGTGTGAGTGTGAAAGTTTACCAATACTCTTAATGATATTCCTGGATAGGGAAATGATCGATGCTGTTAACATTATTTAATTTAGTTGATGTTGAATTCATAAACCACTTAAATGAAGGGTATTTACATCATTTAACAATGTTCAATGTTAAATGACGTAAATACCCTTCGTTTAAGTGATCTGTGAGTGCAGCATCACCTGAATGGATCATTTCCCCTTCCTGGATTGACTTAAACCTAGGTAAACCATGACACTGAAGTTTCACCAGCAAATAAATTATATTATCAGTTGCTAACTTTTTTCAAATATATGAATTGGTCTATTAATGTCCATAGTGCTATCACAACCAATGCATCATTTGGATTCATATGTGGAATTTCCCCCTAAGTCACCAGATTGTGTTGACAGCCAGTGATATGAAAGAACTCTGAAAATTAACTAAGGAACCCCAGGGTTGAATGTAACCATAAGTAAAGAATCTTATTTATATAATTATATATTGATCTGAAATTTCTTAAGGTAAGCTGGTCAACCCCTTATATATGTTAATTAATTATCAATATCTTATTAAGGATAATAGAAGGAAGATGGAAGGAGGTAGGGAAGAAGGGGGAGTAATGCTATATAGTGGTGGGCTTGGTGGCAATTCCAAACCGTTCTCGAGTTTAAGGAGGAGAGGAAAGGAAAACAAAGGAAAGGATTTCCTTTCCTTCCAAATCATCCCAATTTTGGGAGGATAGTTTTGACATCAAAATAAGCCTACATTCCCCCTCCAAACCCCTCCATTTCCTTTCCTTTCCTTCCTCGAGTGAAACTCAAGAACACCTTTTTTAAAGCTTTCCTTCCAAATCCTTTCCTTTCCTTCCTTAAAAAAACTCGAGGACAGGGCGTAGGGAAAAGTTAAATATTATAATCATAAATTTGACAAAGTTTGACGGTGATATTGACTTTTTGCTCGCTTTTGATCCATTTTGCAGCGTCATCTTGTTACCAATAGCTATAACTTTTTACATAACATGGTGGTTTATACATTTTGTGGACGGCTTTTTCTCCCCGATCTATGCTCAACTCGGCGTAGATATATTTGGTGAGCACTTGCACATGCTTAATATTGGTTTATACATTTGGATGTTCTTTCTTTTTTGTATTAAATGCCTCGGTTAACATTTCACTACTTATAACTAATAACAAACTTATTTGAGTCCAGCTTATTTTATCAATGTTCTTATGTTCCATAATCCACTTAAACATTTTCTGTAATTGAGTGATATTGTTGTTCAAAAAGCAATAACATATGATATGTTAAAATCAAATATATTAACAATAAGTCAATAACATTGACTTTTCTCTTGTATTACAGATATACATTAGGGGAAATTTCACTTAGTTTTAACCAAGTTTTATCACCATTTCATTTTATATCACTCAAGTTTCATTTTGTTTCATTATTGTGAAAATTTTCGTAACTAGGTAAACCGGGTGACCTAAATGAAACATTTGTGAAACTTGGTTACTATTTAGTCACCTCTTTTTATCTTTTTTATGTTTGACCTAAAGTAATAGGTTTCCATTAAACACTTAGAAAGGAAAAGGTCATTAAATAGTAACCGCATTTCATGCGATGGTTTATTTTGGTTACTCAGTTTAACCAATTATGTAAGAATTCCCAATGATTGAATATCATTAAAACTTGAGTGGTTTTAACCGCTGAGAAAAGTTTGAGCTACCTAATTGGAACAACTTTCTAACGTGGTTATTGTTTTATGATTTTTAATAGTATTTCTGTATTTATTCTTACCTTTATATTATTAAAAA
Source organism: Drosophyllum lusitanicum (assembly GCA_032274825.1). Classification (NCBI taxonomy): domain Eukaryota; kingdom Viridiplantae; phylum Streptophyta; class Magnoliopsida; order Caryophyllales; family Drosophyllaceae; genus Drosophyllum; species Drosophyllum lusitanicum. Next base: position 12,714 of record JAUEJL010064651.1, on the reverse strand, counting down.
ACAAATACACCGAATTATAAATAAATATTCTTAACCTATCAACAGTGATGATGTAACTAGTGTAAATTATAGTATGGAATATTTCTAATATATATAATTTTCAAATCTGTATAGGTCTTGGGTTTATAACCTCCATCATGTTTATATTTTTGATTGGGGTCTTCATGTCATCTTGGTTGGGTGCATCGGTTCTGAGCCTTGGAGAATGGTTTATTAAACGAATGCCATTTGTTCGTCATATCTATAATGCATCTAAACAAATTAGTGCTGCCATATCTCCAGGTTTGTGGCTAATTATTTTTCACATGTTTTAATTTGATAATTTAAAGTACATAAACAGTTTCTTTTTGTGTTTATTATTGCAGATCAAAACACGCAAGCATTTAAGGAAGTTGCTATCATTAGGCATCCTCGTATTGGTGAATATGCATTCGGATTTATCACTTCATCTGTTGTTCTTCAGGTTTGTCCTTAATCCTAATTTTGGATAAAACTGCATTACATATCACAAGTTAAAAATAATAAAGAAAAAAGGCTAAATGAAAAATGGGTCGAAAGTTGCCTAAAATGTGTTTTTGATACATAAACCTCCTAAATCATTTTATTCACATATTTAGTTTATTATTGTAATAATATAATTTCTATAACAAATTTAAATTTTTTGGACTAACCCACCCAGACGGCCAGACGAACCTGTTTCTACCCGTTCCAGAACTACTGTTTGGGCTGTTAGCCAACCCCTGTTTTACAACCTCTACCTTTACTGATTTTAGTTTCGAGAGTCCCATTTATTAGGAGCGATAATCAAACATAAAATTTTAATCATGGGAAACTGGAAATGAGAACTGAAAATGATATCTACATGATTAAACAATTTGCCTATATTCACAATTCATGAAAATTGCCAGGATTGTAACTCATACAGGAGGACGGAGATTATGTAGTACATTGATAAGACAAATTTAGAGAGAATGAACAAGATACGCTAACAAATTTTTATCTGTCAATATTAACCATTTTTTAAATATATGATATGACACAATCTTCATATCTACATGTGTCGATTTTCTTGAGTCGGACAATTGTCTATTTATTTCATAGAATATATAAAAGTGGCCCACAAATCAAAATATTAAACTTTCAAACAAGTTTTTGTTAAAGGGGTTTCCCCCCATGAAGGCTCCTCCCAGGGGTCACGAACCGTTACCGTGACTGTTTTCTTATCACACCGTGCCATCACCGATAGAAACCCGCTTGGGACTAGACCCTGGACGTCCCCTATGGGAAGCCACTAGTTGGCAGGCCATCAAGTGATGGTTAAACTTTCAAACAATTAAAACTGAAATGTTTAAAAGGCCAAAGTGAATGTATAATGTTTGTACAAATAATAATTTATTTTTTCTGGATTTCAGAATTACTCGGGAGAGGAAGAGCTATATTCTGTATATGTCCCAACAAACCATCTTTATATTGGCGATATCTTCTTGGTGAATTCAAAGGATGTTATCAGACCCAACTTATCTGTTCGTGAAGGAATTGGTAAATGATTGATTCATCTTTTTTCTTTTTTAGTTTGTCCCTTGCTTACTTATTTTACCATCCCTTAAAGATTATTCTTTTTTAGTTAAAACAAAAACTTAGTTTCTAATTATCCCAACCTAAATATTTACTTATTTAGATACAACCAGTAGATTTGAGCTAGGGAGAGGTAGGAATTTTTTATTAATTTCAACTTTATAATTCCTTTCTGCAATTTTATTAAGATCACTTTTTCCAAACACACACGAATTTGATATTGCATGTCTGACCCTGTGAAATGTATTTTGTTATTTTACTTGTTACAACTCACAATAATCAGTTTTTCAATGTTCGGATATAGTAATTTTGTTTTTTAGCTGATTATCTTGTGGTCAAATATATATACTTTTAGTCCATTAGTTTCATACAAGCCGAGACGAAACTGATATTTAAAGGTTACCAGGTTAGAATAAAATTAGCCGCTTACCTCGTCTTTAGGCTTTAACTCCAATTTACATACACCCCTTCCCCCCTTCTCTTTTCAAAAAAGAAAAAAGAAAGAAAGAACCCTTTTTGACATTTTGTTCACTTTTATCTTTAATTTTTTAGTTGCCAGGCTCTGCGCTTATAGTATACGTAGTAATAACTAACTACCATCACTAACAGCTATGTCAGCATCACTAACTATCATTAACACCCAATAGTAATAACTGCCATGGTCTGCCACTAGTGGATTCACAAAAAACAATTTTTCTTTGCATTTGATAGGTTAAAAAAATTTATATTTAGAATTATCCGCTATGCCCATGATGGGGCAACGAACTTCCGGATAAGGAGCCAACCGAGTAGTAACACAAGATCATCATGATTGTTATATGGCAATCACTACCATTATTCCTTGTACTCTTGTAGCCTGTGCTATCACAACTGCTTATCGTTTTTTGATTATACTGTAACACGTGATGAATTCCGTAGCACCTGTATACAACTATACATTTTCTTATTTTATTTATAACATTTTTGGTGCAGAAATTGTGGTATCGGGAGGCATGTCAATGCCGCAAATGCTATCCACACTGGATTCCAATGTTAATGTCGACAGACCTAGAAACAACAGAAGCTGAGGAGACGTGAAAACTTTACATGTAAAACTCGAGTCAATTTCAACCATTGGATCAAACAACGGACTGTTGTTGAGTTTATCCGGTTATTATTGTTTTAGCAGATGGAATCTGATTGCGTTAGTGTAAACAAACATAGATTAGAAATAGCAGTTTATGGTGGGCGATACTGGTTCGTTGTTGATAGGTTCATATGACATTAATCTCTGTTGTTTATTTTTATACATGTAACTTCAAATGGGACCCGTAGTTTACAAGCCCGTGTGAGATTATGTAGATAAAAGCTAGATTTTGCTGTTTAAGAGAAGGTTTTGTTGTCAGCTCTTACGATCTTTTATGGATTTTGATTCATATTCGTGGTTCTATGTTTCAAGTATTGGTTATTTACTTTACGTGGTTTGTTTAGTTTCAAATCTGAATTTCTCTTCGGTTAGTAGAATCTTGGTAACTCGCTCTAATGCGATGGAGAGTGGTTGTATCGTTCTGATGTCGGGTTGACAGTGGACATAGAGAGGGAGTGAGAAGACCATTTTCGCCTTTCGGTATTGTTGAAATCAGGGATGTAAATGAATCGAGCCGAGTCGAGTTTTATAAAATTACATGAGCTCGAGCTCGGCTTACGAAAGGTTATACAAAGCTTGTGATAGACTTGTTAAATCTCGTAAATTTTTTTTCATATTTAATTATTCAAAAATATATAATATAATTTTATATGTAATAAATAAAAAATATAAAAATATATATTATATCAAATCTCGAATAAATTCGCGAGCTTAAACAAGTCTAATACACAAAGTTTGAGCTCGTTTAATAAATGAACCTTAATCTAAGCTTCAACTCGTTTAGGCTCGGCTCGTTTTTAATTATTTGAGCTTGAGTAGCTTGGCTCGTTTACATCCCTAGTTGAAATGGAGAGAGAGAGAGTGGTGGGGAGCAGGGGAGGGGGATGGGAAAAAGATAGCGGGAAAGATCAATTAACGTAGCAAACTGTGACACTTTCATGTCCCTCTTAAATTGCAAAATGTATTATATACGCAAGCATGTTTTAAGAGCATTGTACTTTATGCATCAAATATTTGTGCTTCGGGTATATAAGATATTTGGCAAGTTAAGAGAGAGATATATGATATTTTCCCCAAACTAGAGGCAATATATCGACATGCTGTGAAAGATCAATATTAATTTAGTGTAATAACTAACATAAAATAAAAATAATAAATAAAACAGTATATCAAAATGTAGTAAGTGAAAAAATTGTTCCAAAAACTTGAATTTAAGTTCATTAGTAATATTTGTTGGTAGTAAGGAGTTATTGAAATGGGGTAACATATAAAATGGTAAAATAGTTAATTTAATGTTTTATTATACTTATTTATTATTAAAAATAATATATTAGCAATGTAAAAAATTCATTATTCGGTCTACTTTGAAGAAAATTAGAAGAAATTTTTATATGCTTTGCTAAAAATAATAAGTTATATTATTTGAGTTATGTTTAATAAAGTTCATGTAAAAAACATAGTTATAAAATTTTAATATTCAATTACAGGTGATTCAGTATACAATCATATGTGATTTGTAAAAGCATCACATGTAAATTACGAAAATGTCACTCCGTCCAAAATTTTAAAATGCAATATGGACCATTGATGTCATTGATCCAAACATTAAAATTAGTTCCTTAGGACTATGAATTAAGTATGCACTATATTGAACATTTTTCTATCTTATATATTTAATAAAAACTTAAACACGTATGAAATAATAAAGGCCGCGTAAAATACATGATATATATAGGGGATGGTTCATGCGAAAAATGTTTTATTTGCTCAAAGTGCGAGAAACAATCCTAGCCTCTTATTTGTATTAGATCTAATGGCTTGAATTAATTTTTTTTGTTTTTTTACTTTAAATGAGTATAATAGTAAAAAATATTTTTTTCTTTCTCAATCTAATTCTCTCTCTTATTTTTCTCTCCTAAAATTTTTAAACAAAATAAATTAAAAATAATTTAATAGTAACAATTTTACGGTGTTCAATGATGAACACCGTCAAATATTTACGAGTTTTTAATCATTAAATTTCATGTTCATTACACTTTATATTAACAACCAAACATTATTCATCTCAATTATCTATGTTCATTAGTTAACAACCTATAAACAACAATTTTTTTTAATTTATAATAGTGATGAACAAACCGTTCTTTATCTCAACTGTCTATGTTCATTAGTTAACAGTCCTAAACAAAAAAAAAACTTTATTTCTAATAATGATTAACAAACCGTAAACAGCAAAAAAACAACCGATCTTTTGTTTATTATTGAACAACCTAAATGTTTAATGATAACCATAAACAATAAAAAAAAACTTCAAAATTCAACACTGAACCCAATTCCTATTTAAACTAAGACACAATGTAATCTAAAAATAACCTATAACACTTGAAAACTATCTTACGTCAATTACAACAATTATACAAAATAAATTTTTACTTAATTAAAACAATCTAAAAAACAGAAAAGAAAAAGAAATCTCAAAACATAAATTAAAAAAAATTGAGCACATGAAGACAAAGTAAGGAAGGGGTGGTCGACGGTGATGGCGGCGTCGGGCAGAGGAATCGACGGTGATGGTGTCGTCGGGCAGAGGGGTCGACGGTGGCCATTATAACTCACAACGATGTGGTAGCAACTCACGGCGAAGGCGGCGTCGGGGCACAGGGGTCGATGGTGGTTCACAATTGGCGGCGGGGCAGAAGGGGGAATGGCAGCGGCCTGATTTGATTACCATGGCTTCGAGAGTGATGCGGTGGCGGTGGTGGCGAAGGCATCTTTGAGTTCAGACGACGGTAGTGAGATACATGGTGATCAACGAGGGAGGAGGAGAACGGTGGTGAGATGCATGAGGACGGCAGCGAAGGCGGAGGAGATAAGTGAGGGTTGTGCTTGAGGGCGGCGGCTGTGATGGCGATGCTTGAGGCCGCCTGGCGGAGGAGAGCGGCGAGCGGTGGTGAGATTCATGGAGACGGTGGTGGTGCACTAGAGAGCCGCCGTTAGAAAACCATAGGTTTGAAAATTGTGGGGATTTTTTATCTCCATATATACACGTTCCCTAGGGGTGTTCAAAAAAACCGAAAAACCGACCTGCCCCACGTAAACCGAAACCGAAAAAACCGATACTCGTAAAACCCGTAACCTGAAAACTAGGGTACCCGCTAAACACGGGGCGGGTTCGGTTTTAAAAATTCGATATCCGCGGGTACCTGCTCCGCCCCGTATACTTTTAACTTATATATATATATATATATATATGTATGTGTGTGTGTGTGTGTTTGTTAATATGAGATAACAAAATCATTAGAAAACTTAAATTCCTTAAAATTACCTAACTTACCTATAGTAGCACCTACCATCTCCCCCAGTTCTTTTATTTTTGAGCTTCGATATCGAGAGTTTGCAAGTCTGCAACGATCGAGAGTTCAACATAGAGACACTGAAATCGATCAACAGTGTCGACTTTAATCTTATCGGTTTTTTGTTTTTACGAGGCTCTCATCGGAGATCTGTTTGATTTCTGCTAGTGATTTATTCATTATTGTTGACTTGTTTCTACCATTGTTTATTGTTTTATTATGAATCTAAACTTGTTGAAAACTACAAAAATGAAAAACAGTTCAATTTTAGGGTACCCGTAACCCGAACTGCGGATACCCGCCTCCCTTCGGGTACCCGCACAACGGGTACCCGCTGTTTGCGGTTCGGTTTCGGTTCCTAAAACTAGGTACCCGCCCCGCAGTTATAGTTTGTAAAAATTCCCCGTCCTGTGAACACCCCTACTTCCAACAGATACTCTAATATTACTCCATGTATCAAAGAAATGCCACATGAAGCATTGTGTGGGCCTGACATTCTTTCTTTCGAAATTGCAAGGCCCACTTATTAGCTCGTCATCTTCTGGAAAAAGTCAAAAAAAAAACATGTCTTCTGAATCTTTAAACCCAGGTCAAGAGTCAAAACACTAGTTTTTTGTGGGCCTAAGAGTCTAGTACAAGTGTTCATTTTCTGGAAAAAAAAAACAAAATTAAATCCATCCATTTCGAAAAGTCCTAGAGTTAGCCACGACCTCTTCTTCAGATCTTTTGCAAAAATCCTGAGATGCAACACCCGCATCTTCAGATCTTTATTGGGTTTTGACATGAAAGTGAAAGATGGAATAATCTTGAATGTTCTTCATGAGGAAGGTGATCAAAAAGTTTCCGTATGAATATTGCATATATATATAGCTGAATCAGAGGGTTCGGGTAGGAATTGTTGTGATTTTGTAGTCAACAATGTGAATGGTAAATGAGGAGGTATTTCGCTAATTAGGAGATGGTTTCTAGCCAACATGGGTGTTTGGAAGAACTTTGGCATCACTTGTACTATGATAATAATTACTTATGTCCCCAATAATGTTTTTGGCTCAAAGTTAATTTTGAAAAGGCTTTTGGCTCCTTCAATTCAGATTTCTTAGATTCGGTAATATTGCCATAAATAGGATTCAACACAAAGTGGAGGAAGTGGATCAAAGGTGGTGCGAATAGGGCTTCCAAAAGCCGAAGCAAAACCAGCAAGATGTCATCAATCAGGTGTTTAATCATGCCTTTTAAAAGAAATCAAGACATGTGAACGTGCTATCAAGTTTGTCAATCTCACTGGAAGAAACATTGTCGGCCCAACAAAAGATAGAAGGGCTAGTTGATGCAACTTCATAGAAGCCTAGTGGGTCTATGTATATATGGTTGTTTAATACGAAATAATTAGTTGTCAGCATAAAAAGCGAAAAATTGATAGGTTTGTTATGGTTTTTATTTATAGTAAATTACATATCTGGTCCTTGTGGTTTAGGCCAAATTATGGATTTAGTGCATGTGGTATCAATTTTACGATATTTGTCTCTTCTAACATCATTTTTTTACGAATTTGCTTTTGGATCTATTTTAAAAGATGAAAGTTTCCTATTAATTTATTATTTTCTTTTAACTTTTATATATTTTAAAATGCTAATTATTATTCTTTTCTTTTGACTTTTATTAATTTTAATTACTGGGGTAGAAAAGTGCTAATTAATATTTAATTTATTATTAACAAGCATCTAAATAAATGTTATCTAGTGTTTATCACGAGCACCACTCGATCCACCCTTCAATGTGTACCTTTATTGGAAACCACCATCCTCCTAACCACTTTTCTTGAGTGCCCATCTGACCATCTCAACCTAAATCAAAAATCACTCTCATAGGGATATAAATAAGTCGAGCTACTTGTGAGCTACTCGAACCCAGATTGTTAAAAGTTTAAAACGAGCTGAGCCTAAATGAGCTCGAACCTAGATTAAGGCTCATTTTTATTAAATGAGCTCGAGCCCGAGCCTTGTATACTGGGTTCGTTTAAGCTCGCAAGTTTAAACGAGCTTTGATATAATATTTACTTTTACTTTTTATTTATTACTTATATAATTTTATTATATATTTTTATATCATTAAATATGAAAAAAAATCAAATTGTTTTTTATTTATTATTTATTTAATTTAAACTATTTTTAAAAAAACAAAAAAAATAACGAGTTTTAGCGAGTCTATCACGAGCTTCGTAAAACACTTCGCGAGCTGAGCTTGAGCTCTAGTTTCTACATTTTTAAAAGAGTCTGACTCGATTAATGTAAAGTTCAGCTGAGCTCGACTCGTTTACATCCCTATCTTCCACCATTGGAAACCATCATTTTCCACAAATTCAATCTAGATTTGAAATAGAAAAAATATATTTAACCCAAAATTCAAACAAAACGTACCCATACACAAAATTCCAGCCCCTTTTCAAATAAAAAAGAACACAAATAAAATTTCAAACAGCCCAGATTCAACCCAAAACAATTTAAAGAAAAACGAGAGAAAAGGAATACTCGAAAAACAAATTTCGGTCCCTATTCAAACAACACATACAAGGAACTCTCAACACCATACAGGCATAGATCGATTTTAAACGAAAATGAGAGATGATTTGTACACAACACCAATTTGTCATACACAATTATTATGACTTTTATGCCCTTACAAACTCACTACCAAATAATATCATCCACATACTTAGGGGCATTATGGTCCGATCACACACTTTTTGTAGTATATGGTAAAAAGGTGTTGTGTACAAATCATCCTCCTTAGAGAATAAAATGCAACACATATAAGCACGCACTCTCAACACCATACATACACGCAAACCCACAAACAAGGTCAGAAAGTCGAGAGAGAGTTGAACCACAAATGTCTAAGGAACATTAAATTAGATACAGGATACAAACCTGATCCAACCTGCATGCTCTAAATCTATAATTTCATCTTTGCTTTCCAAATTTACTTCCAATAGCGACGAATCACCTACCTTCGATGGCACTACAAAGAAGGCTTAGGATGCGACGGAGATGGTGGTGGCGGTGGTGGAAGTGATGGTGATGGCCGACTCTGTGTTTATGTGTGTGTGTAGAGCGAGAGAGGTAGATTGGTGAGGGAAAGGGAGACTCGGAGCAAGTTATAGAGAGAATGACGTAGGTAAATTGATTAAGGATTTTTAAAATTTAAGAAAATTAATAAAGTAATAGAAAAGTGTAATCTCGTCTTTTCAAGTAGACCGGAAACCAAACTCATAAGAAAATCATATCGGCGGTGACCAAACCCGTAACTTTAAATCACAAAGATCAAATTTGTAATTCAAACCAAAGCAATAAGACCAAAAAATAATTTACTCTTGCAATCGAATTTGACCTACAGCTAAGATGCCAAACGAATGGAGATCCAGTGTGGTTTTTCAATGTATAGAACAAGGAGGATGCTTAACATTACGGAAGCTACATGGGTATTAAACTACTCTGTCAAACTATGAAGCTGTGGGAGAGTGATAGATACTAGATTATGTCATGAAACAAGTGGAAAGAAAACCAATTTGGTTTTATGCCAAGGAGATCTTCAATAGAAGCAATCCATCTGATTAAAAGCATCATGGAGAAGTATAGGGAAAGACAAAGGGTGGTACAAATGGTTTTCCTAGATGTGAAAAAAGTGTATGACAATATTGCTATGAAGCTGATTTGGAAGACCCTGAATGATATATTTGTATCAGAGAGTTATATAATGGTTATTAAAAATGTGTATAAAGGTGCATTGACATGTGTCCGAACCCCGATAGGAGACAGTGGGTACTTCCCCGAGCTTAGGGGCTTGCACCAAGGATATGATCTTAGTCCCTTTCTTTTTGTAGTGATTCTAGATGAATTTTCGCAAGGGAACCAGGGGAGCGTTACTTCCATGGAGCATCCTTGACGATATTGTCTTAGTCTCTTAGTCAAAAGGACAGCTAAATAGTTGGTTAGAGGAGTGGAGGGCAACGTTAGAGAATGTGGGGATTAATGTCAGTAGAACTAAGACCTAGTACTTTTGTAGTGACTCAACAAGACCAGAAACAATGACGAGGAGATTTGTATAGTCTCTAAGTACCTTTGCACATGCTTTAGTGTAACTGGGTATGGTAGTTATCGACTCTTATTTATGACTCTCTCTTTTTTATTTAGTTTCAACTATAAAGATTCGGTCAAACCAAACCGATAATTGTTGCATATATATATATTATGTGAATAGTAAGTATATTATATATTTATATTTATATTTTACCTACAGAAAAGTTCCTTAATTGTTGATACCTGTAAACATGTTAGATACATTTTTCCCCAAATGTATGGACAGATTTTCTTAAATACAAAATTCTTGATAAAGAAAAGTATATAAATTTATTGATTTATATGGATAAAAGCATGTGCAAATGATTTTTCTAATATGTGTATTTGTTCGTAAACAATTATCATATTTTAAATCTAAAATCATAATAACCGTACCTAATATCTAATCTTCTAATCTAATAACCTTATTAAAAGAAAAGGATGTATAATGTCATCATCTATTTTTTTTAAAATTCCACCACTCACTACACACCACTTCAAATAATTCCCTTAATTCAAGGAGCTTAACACATCATTATATACAAACTACTATTCTCTATACCCAACAAATTTCAAATATGGGGATGTTTAATAATCGGATAAATCAAACACAAGAAGAGATTGAATTAACTTTAAGATGTAAACTTATTTAAAGGAGAATACATAAAAATCGGATAGTATAAACCTTCTAATTATTATTTTTCAAAATAAGTCAAACACAAGATTCATCTTTGCAACTCCTTGAACAGGTTTAGTTTCTTCATCTCAAGAACAAAACTTTGAATTGTTTCTATCTTCAATTGATTGTTTGAAGAAGTAATTTTTATGGTTGTTTATATATTTAAAGTTGAGAAGATTGAATTTAAGCTTACTGACTCATGTTTATATGCAGTTATATTCACATAATTGACCAATAAAAACCCTCATAGGTTGTATAGTTATATAATTCATCCATTTAATTGAAAGGTTTATTCATAAAATGCAGAATTTTGAACAAGGAAAGAGACATTCAAATATGTGATCAACGTTTTATCTATACATAATACACCTTAGGTGATCACCATCTCTTCTTCAAGAGGAAGGAAATTTAACACACAACAGATTCCAACATTTCATTTAAACTACAATGAAGAAGTTAACTTACATGGAACTAACAAGGATAAGTTGCATGGAATTTCAAAAGGTATATTGTAACATTTTGGATTTAAATTTAATGTTCTAATGTTTATGAAAATGAGTTATCTTTATCCAATGTAATAACATCATATTGTTTTATAAACTTTTTTAGATTATGTGGATATGGGAGATCTTACATATACATGTCAATCATGTAAGGCTATGCTTTGGCGTGCAGAAGCTGCTAGAGGAAACGAAAGATTGAGTAATAAATCTTACTCACTGTGTTGTATGAGAGGAAAAGTTCAGTTGCCTAAAGTTACACCTCCTCCAAGTTTGTTGACTGTTCTTTTTTCTAACAAAACAGAAACAAGCAAGGATTTCCTTAAAAACAATAGAAAATATAATAACATGTTTAACTTTACGTCAATGGGTGGTAAAATTGATAACAAATACAACAGAGGTGGTGTCCCATACAGTTTTAGGTTACATGGAGAGAATTATCACCATATTGGTAGTTTACTTCCTGCAGATGGTGAAATTCCAAAGTTTTCACAACTCTATATCTATAACACTAATCATGAGGTGTCAAACAGATTCAATGCTCACAAGTACTCTAAAATTAATTTGAGTAATATTTTATATCTTATATTATTTATTTCTATATCTATAATTTATTTCTTATGTCTTTTCTATAGTGCAAGTCATGCAGAAAAGTGTTTGGATCCAATAACACTTCAGTTTTAGACAGTACATGAATTGAAAGAGATTTTAGATGCTATTAATCCATTGGTACAACAGTTTAGAATGCTAAGGGATATGTTTTCTAATCTACCAAATGAAGACATACATCTTAAGCTTATTGCTAAAAGATATAGATATGGTAGGACATACAACCTTCCAACAACAAATGAAGTAGCCGCATTGATTGTTGGTGATTTTGATGGTTCTGGAGACAAGAGGGATATTATCTTAGAGAAAAAATGTGGAGCACTTCAACGTATTAGTGAGTTACATCCTTCGTATTTGGCACTTCAGTATCCATTGATTTTCCCTAATGGTGAAGATGGATACATAGTTGATTTATTTCACAGAGAAGTTGAGGATGAAGATAACCCTGGGAGGATTAGGACAACTATGAGAGAGTTTTTTTCTTACAAAATTCAACAAAGATTACACGAGGAATCACTTTTGTTAAAGAGTAGAAAATTGTTTCAACAGTTTTTAGTTGATGCATTTACAATGGTTGAAAGCGGAAGGCTTTTTTATATTAAATCTAATCAAAAAAGCCTAAGGATTTCAACTGTTACTAACTTGTGTAATGTAGTAGAAGATGGTCAAGTTGATTCTTTATTGATTGGTAACCGTGTCATTCTTCCGTCATCGTTTACCGGTGGGCCAAGATACATGCAACAAAATTATCTTGATG
>JAUEJL010064640.1:0-17708 GCA_032274825.1 Drosophyllum lusitanicum | reverse complement strand
GTTGCTCACTAAGCTTATAGCTTACCCGTTGTTGTTTAATTCTTTTCAGGACCATCGGGCATGGCACCAGCGTGACAACGAATCGAAGATTTCTAACTTAATATTTATTTAAACATTTATTTTAAAGTTTCCACTACCGAAACTTAATACTTATTTGTTTGGGATGAATGTAATGACAATATTATTTATTTATTTATTCGAAGAATATTTATGGTGAATTATATTATTTTAAAAAAATTTGGGGCATTACATATAGAAACTGAAAACTAAAGCGAGGGAAGGAGGAGAAAAATACCATCACGACTTGGCTGAAACAAAGCAACGAGAGGAATGAAGTTGAGCACCCGAAACCGACGTCCTCTACTGGTTGTCCACACCAAGTGCCCGAGATTCAACCTTGCTAACGACCCGAAACACGAACAACACCGAGGTCTTCGAGTTTCTGGAACAGCCACAACCATAAGCCCCGCTGATACACGTGAACTAGCATCACTGCTGATGAGGTACGGGCCTATTGAGTCACAGGCCAAGGGTAGATTCTGACAGCATAACTCAAACATGAGAGAATATGAAATTAGGTTTTTTAGCTAGTTTCACGGGCATTCATGGGCCGTGAAGAGGTGCATATGACTTGGTTTGGATATTGTTTTAGTAGTTGTTTGTTTTATGTTAACTTTAGAAAATGCAAGCAGTATTGTAACTTTTGATTGCTTTCGATATATAGTGGGGACTATACATACACAAGATGTAGTTACTTTCATTAGTCGTTACTGTGTTCCATCATAGCATGTGTAACCACTTCGCTGAGTGCTTATGCATTTTATATTTCCACAATCAGTCATTCTTCAAGGGAAGGAAGTTTGAACTAAGACTGAGGTTAGGGTTTAGTCATGCATTAGTCAATGATTGAATGCATAAGATGCAAAACTAACCTGTGCTTGAAATGGGTTTCAAGTGACTAGAAGACCCACACGTGAGTTCACTTTGAAAGGACCGATTAATCAAGTAATATGTATATAAAAGATGAAGCTAGAGAGAAACATACACAAACACCTTTGGCTAATGTTTAGAATGAGTATTAATAAATTGCAAAGGCTTTTACCTACTAGGCGCCATATCCCTATTTATAGGCAAAAGGGATGGCGTGGCATATATCTCCATTTTACAAGTCTAACATTCTCCCCCTAATGGAGAGATAGCCATTTACAAAAGAAAGAAATTGAAAGATGTTACATTAAAGACCTATTTCTAATTCCAAACATAACGTGCCACCTCCTTATGATCCTCCTGCTATCCAGTGTGCGCTTGATAGCTTCAACTGATCTGTTCAACCAATCCTTTTCTGTTTGATACAAAGTTGATTGTTCATTGTTAGCCTTTTCCAGAAGCCTGTGATGCAGATTTTTCAATGTACCATCAGAGTATGCCATCAAATCAACCATTCTGATGCAGACTTTGCGTTTCTATTGATTTATGAATATGACACATCTGTGACCAGCAAAATCTTTATGATTTTCATCAATAACGGTTAGCTCTTCAAGATTTTGTAGATTTGGATGGCTCTGCACTGGTCTGAGCAACTTGACTTTGAATTGATTACTTTCAGCTTCCAATTGCATATCATGCTCTTGTACGAACTGAATGAACCTCTTCATATATCTCATTAAGGCACCTATTCCTTGTTGCTCTTCGTGTGACTTATTAATTTTGGTAGATAGCTCCTCATATATAAACTCAATGTCATGGAGTTTAACATATCTGAAGTCTGCTTCATTCAGTGAAATCCTTTGTCTATTAGCTCTTTCTACGTCATATACCACAAAGTTGTACTTCAAGGATTTTTGCATTGAAACTCTTAGAACTCTTGTGATTGGGTACTCGGAGATGATCTGATCTCTTGGAGTTTTATATTCATTCAATATGTGTTCATATCTCCTTCTTTGGCTATCATAAATATCTCTCAGTCCGGGGGTGTTCGATCACTTATTTGACTTGCAAATATTGAAGGAATACGATCTTCTAGGAAAGCGGCATTCACTCCATATTTTCCCCATAACGGATCTTTCATGGCTTCTCGGGTGAACATGTTGTTGTGATCAAGGCCTGGATCAGTTGAAGTTAACACTAGTAGAGCTGGTTGAACATTCGAAGGTAGTGGCCAGTCTGAAGTAGTTTGTAGTTGTTTTGCCTGCTCTGCTTGGATGTTTTTCCTCCGGATGTCGACAACAGACACCTAGAATTGCTTTGGTTTAGGAGGAAACAGATTGTGAACTTCCTCTGAGACATTCTGAAGGACCCTTGTAATATTGAACTTTCTAATGGCCTCCTCCATCTGCTTTCTGGTTACACGCTCTTTCGTAGACTTTTCAACTCTTGAACTAGCGGTCTTTTTAGGCATTTGCATAGGAATATCATCAAACCGGTCCACAATCTGAACCTCTGCTCTCCCTTCTGGTAGCTTTTCAAAAGAAAATTCATCTATTTGTTTCAAGAGGTCATCTGATTCATCCCTGTCTCCTTCATTATAGATTTCAAATTCAAATTCTCGGATGTCTGATTCATGCTGTTGTTGTTGACATTGTTGTTGTTGAACTTGCTGCTGTTGTTGAACTTGTTGTTGTGGTTGGGATTGTTGTTGTTGTTTCTATTGTTGTTCTGTTGAAGTTTGAGCAGTTACATCCTCAATACCCATGGCCGCTGCTAATCTTTCAGTTTAAGGGGTAAAGGTCAAAACACGGATACATTTCTCCCCCTCATGGCGATCATGGTCAGGGTCATCGTCGTCATGTCGGCGTTTTGACCCTGCAGCCTTAGCCTTACAAGTGCTTTCTAGAATAGTTAATCGATTTTCCACTGCATCCATTTTCTGGTAGAAACTTTTGACAAGATACTCCATTGAATTTTGTATATGTTCTTTCAATTCGTCAAGATTACTGCCCTTATAAATTTGTTCTCGTTGAAGGGTCTGGATCAGGTCAAGGTTCTGTTCACTGTATGGAGCTTTTTCCAGCAACTTTCCAAGTAAGATAGATTTGAGAGTATCCACTGATAAGCCTGTGCCATCATCAACTTTAGGTTTGAGAGCTGCAAGAGTTTGTTGAATGGTAATCTAAGTGATCCCGGTTATGTTATTGATCGGGTTTAGGGTTTCTTGGAGTTGGGCTTGGGTAACATAACCGGGATCACTTAGATTACCCATTCAAGTTTCTGCCACGGAGGCAGAACTTCTCGTAATTGGGGCTGGATTAGTGTTGACCCCTGCGAGATTTCCACCTCATCCTAGAATGACACCTTCAGTGGTGCCACCTACAGGTGTTCTGGACGGCTGTCGAGTGAACAGCGTCGCGATTCATGCAAGTGTTTCCTTGTTTCTTGAAAGAAATGCATAAATCTGCTGTATATCGATGAGCTCTGAAACGACTTGCGAGGTCGAGAGAGGCAGAACCAGCCATCTCCGAATGAGAGCCCGATAGTGTATGTGTAAAAGCTCCATGAGGTGAAACGGGCATTTGTTGAGAGATACCCGAGTGGCTGGTAGGGGATGTAAAGTGCACTGTTGGGATGACCGTGGCTGTTTCAATACCGGAGCTAACAAAGTAGGCCCCAGTAGCATATGTGGCTTCCCGGCTTATAATGGCTGGGGGTCCCTCAACACTCTCTTTTTCTTTTCTCCCAACACTCTCACTCTCAAATTCTTTTTCAAACTCAACCTCTTCTTCTTCTTCGTACTTATCATATACATCCATATCAATATCAAACTCAGGTGATTCAGTTTCAGCATCAAGAGGACCCGGTTGATAACCATATAAAAACTTAGTTTCATCATCAAATGCATCCACTAGATCAGGGAAAATTCACTAAAGCTCACATCCTCTTCCTTAGCCACCACTGAGATTTTGTCCTTTTGTTGTAGAGCATTATCAATAACCAGTGGTGTTGCTCCGGGCACAATGGTCGCAGTGGCCAAAGTATCGGTTTCAAAGTCAGGCGCCACTGCTACAGAGGTGTAGAATTGTTCAGAATGTGGAGATTCAGCCCGTTGTTTAGGGCCAGGGAGTACATTAGCAAAACTGTCAATTACGGCTTGGACCTGCTCACGATCATACTCCGCCCCTCTCACTATATGTTTCGTCCTCACCATCTCCACCACCCCTTTCATCACTTTTTTCTCTCTGCTCTTCCCTCTCATCATCTCCCTGAGATGACTGAGTCCTAGTTTCTCTAGGCTCACCAGGTGCTACTACCCCCGGGGTAGGTAAGACCGGCTCTTGTCGAACCATAGGGGCTAACCCTACACTCTGTCTATAACTCACCACAATCGGATTTTACTCACAAAGGTCCAACAGAGAAGCAGGGAATGGTTCTGGTTTCACTGGATGCACCCCGGTCAAGGATTTGACATATAAGAATTGCTTTGGCCTGATAGAGCTGTGATTTGGCCGCCGGGGGATTTCGTCATTTCTATCCATTGCAAACTGTATAATCATTGGCAAGAAGCATTGATATGGCAAGAATTTGCCTTTGACTCGTTTAAGATCGGATGCTTTGCCTTCCACTGACTGGACCAGATCATAGAAGAACAAGGTAGCATAATCAATATGTAAGTGATTAGCAGCTGCAAAGAGGATCATGATCTGGTTTGAATTTGGGTATTCGTATCCCGTGTGCTTTGGAGTCAGGCAACGCTGCAAAATAGTCATGAAATAAAAATAAAGCGGATGAAGGTTATCCTGCTTGAAATGAGAGCGCATTTGCAGGTCTCCATTGTAACCCATAGCCCGTATGCCTTCCAAAGCAGTAGACTCGTCAGAAATTTCCTCAAATTCAGTTCGCAGAAGCCTGCTCCCAGCAGTCGGCAGCCTCAGAATCTCCCTCAACCGACTAGCGGTTATATTGATCGTAAAGTGGTCGACATAAGCACAAATAGACACACGACCAGTGTTTGGGTTTGTATGAATATGGGCCCTATGCCAGAATTATTGGACATACAGTTCGGGAACATGAGTACCAGAGGTGAATGGGTCGTACGTAAGGGCGTGATTGAGTAGATGGACACGGAGGATTTCAGATATGATGGGGAAATTAGGGTTTTTGAAATTTGTGAATTTAATGTAGTAGTTGTTTTCATGGGTAACAACGGATAGAAATTTATCTGTGGTTAGGAGTTGATCGTCAGGATTATGGGTGAGGCTAGCTATCGAACGATATGAGACAGTATCATCTTCCCGATTAGCCATGATCGTGTTGAAATAGTAAGAAGTTAGCCAGTGTGAACCTGTAACAAACAAGAATATCCCAAGCAGTTGACAAACTTCAAAAATAGTCCAACTTACATTAAACTCGTCCTTTTAATCAAAAGTTGACTTCATTTGACCCCTTTGAAAAAAGTTGAAAATTTTTCAAGAAAATGATAACTCCTAAAATCGCATTAACAAGTGGTATTTTATATTAACAAAAATATGTTTTAACACATGTTTCTCAATGAATTCATGGATCTAAACACATTTGTAACACTAAATTTTTTCCAATTAGGTCAATAACATGAAGATTTTAAGCAAATTTGAAATCAAACTCCAATCTTCATCCACCCGAAGAACACATTTTTGATTTTTCAAAGTTTTGTTGTTGGAAAACATTCTTCAAGTGTTCTAAAGGGCCATCGCAAACATTATAGGCAATAACAACATCATTTTGATGTCGAACAAGTCATTCGAAAGTTGTGAACAGGTCTTCCGAGTTGCATAGTGTTTTTCGAAATTTTGGTTTAACTTTGAATCTTTCATGATTTGTACACATGTGTTATGTATACCTTGTGGTTTTGAGTAACTTAAGCACAAAAATTGCAAATTTGCGCAGAGGTATGATGGAGGTTAAGAAAATAAGTAAGCAATGCGTTTTCGAATGCAAGAACTCAAGAACGTGTGAAGAAGAAGCAAGATTCGAAAGCACTATTTAAAGATCTAAGGTAACATTCGCTCGAAATGTGAAGGAATTCGAAAGGTCTGGCGCTCGAAGTGAACGTACTTTGAATGGAGTAGGCGCTCGAAGTAAACTGGAGAAGCACCGTTTCAAATTCGAAGTTAGAAGACTTCGAATTCGAAGTGGGAATACTTCGAATGCGAAGGAACTTCTTTGAATGATCTCTCGAAATGAACTGATAGTTCATTGTTCCGAATTCAAAGTACAAATACTTCGAATGCGAAGCCAAGAAAGGCGCTCAAAGGCTTCTTAGAAATGTAGACTTCGAGTTCGAAGTCAATGCTAAAGTAAAATCGCGCTTGAAGTCTTCATGAGCAATTAGACTTCGAATGCGAAGACAACATGAGCAATTAGATTTCGAATTCGAAGGCCAATTTTTGAGCTCGAAGTTATAATTACTTCTCCTGTTTCGAATTCGCTGCCATTATTAAAACTTGATATTTCGAATTGGCATACAAGAAGGCGCTCGATGTTAGAGGACTTCACCCACTTCAAATTCAAAGTGAGATCTCGAATTCGAAGATACATGAGTTAACACCATTTCGAATGAAAGAGATTTTTGAATTTTCTTTTATCAACAACTAAAAAGAAAAATATTTTAGATTTTATATTTTTGGAATCAAATGAAATAATGAAAATCTTTTTGTATTTTAATCATTGTTGAATTTTTTTTATGAATTTTCAATTTTCTTGAAAATTTCTCCCCCTACAAGCATGCGTAACTTGTATGTGTGATTGACACTCCCCCTCGAATCATGCTATCATTTTCTGCAAGATGAACAAACGTTGTGTAATATCCACTCAAAACAAAAAGTTTGAACATAAAAATAGAGATTGAAGAACAAGATGGTATATCTTATAATTCAACATGCCTAACTTAGACACTAACTCATTAAAACGAGTATCATCCAATGGTTTAGTGAATAGGCCAGCCTGTTGATTTGCAGTCTTAATATACTATAATTCAATTAGACCTTTTTCCACATTGTCCTTAATGAAATGATACTGTGTATCAATGTGCTTGGTTTTGGAGTGGTGAACTGGATTGCATGAGATGGCAATGGCAGACTGTGAGTCACACAATAATGGAATCTTGTCATACTGCAAGCCGAAGTCTGATAACTGAGTCCTGACCTACAAACTCTGAGAGCAGCACATTGCAGCAACAACATATTCAGCCTCAGCAGTTGAAGTTGAGACACAGCTCTGTTTCTTAGAGGCCCAGCATACTAGTCTATCACCCAAAAATTGTGCACTGCCTAAAGTACTCTTTCTGTCTAGCATGCACCCAGCATAAACTGCATCTTAATAGGCATATAGTTGTAAACTTGAATCTCTTGGATACCACAGACCTAAATCAGGATTACCCTTAAGATATCTCAAGATTCTTTTCACCGCCAGCAGATGTGATTCCTTTGGATTAGCCTGAAATCTAGCACAAAGACATGTAGAAAACATAATGTCTGGCCTAATAGCTTTCAGATATAGTAATGAGCCTATCATACCCCCTGTACGTTTTTAAATCAGCTGCTTTTCCATCTAGATCAGCAGACAGTTTTTTCTTTGAAGCCATTAGGGTTGATAGTGATGAACAACTGAGCATGTCATATTTCTTTAATAAGTCTTTAATGTACTCTGATTGATTTATGAAAATCCCATGACTCTGTTGCTTCACTTGTAATCCGAGAAAGAAGTTTATCTCTCCCATCATACTCATTTGAAATCGATTTTACATTGTAAGTGCAAACTCATTACTATAATTGGGGTTAATAGAACCAAAGATTATTTCATCCACATAGATCTGTACTAGAATTAAATCTTTTCCTTTGGCTTTGGTAATGAGAATGGTGTCGGTTTTTCCTTTGCTGTATCCCTCATTCAGTAAGTATTCTGACAAGACATCATACCAAGCTCTCGGGGCTTGGTTTAGTCCATATAAAGCTTTTTAAAAAATATAGACATGATGTGGAAACTTGGGATTGACGAAGCCTTTCAGCTGAGACATATAAACGTCCTCTTTGAGGATGCCATTCAGGAATGTTTTTACGTCCATTTGGAAAACCTTAAAGCTTTTGTAGGTAACATAGGCTAAGAATAATCGTATTGCCTCTATCCTAACTACAAGAGCAAATGTTTCATCATAATCAATGCCTTCCTGTTGGTTGTATCCTTTAGCAACCAGCCTAGCTTTATTTCTTACCACTACTCGATCAAAATCCAGTTTCTTCTTGAATATCCACTTGGTACAAACAACTGATTTGTCTTCAGGTAATGGTACCAGTCTCCAAACTTTTAACCATTCAAATTGATTGAGTTCTTCTTGCATAGCAATGACCCAATCAGCATCCTGTAGAGCAACTTAGACTTTAGTGGGTTCAATCATGCTTAGGAAACTAGAATGAAGACTCTCATTCGCCGTTACAGAACGAGTCCTTACTCCATCTTGTATGCTTCCTATAATTTGTGATTCGGGGTGGGATTGTGTCCATCTAATCCCTCGGGGGTTGTTAATCAGAGGAAAGAATTCATCTATCCTAGATGCTAACTCCAAATATTCCTGATTAACAATCGGATCTGAATCATAAATGGGAGTACTCTCATATTCAGGTTCATGAGGTACTATAACTAGATTGACAGTTGATGTAGACGGGGTATCCATGGTAGGATAAGAAATAGAATTGTCAACCTCCGTTGCAGTTCTAGTTAGAGAAACTACATCATTCCTGTTATCAGAATTTAAATCATGAGATTCAGATTGAAAGACATCAAATAAGAAATCTAAATTATGTTCGTTTAGATTAGGATCACTATTTGTTTCTTTTCTTTGAAGAAGTAGTCCTAAACTGACTTGTCCAGAAGCAACTTCATTGTTTTTGTTTTGAAAAGATGTAACATCTAACATGTCGTCAAATGTTACATTTATACTTTCCATGACACAGTTCGTTCTTTTATTTAAAACTCTATAGGCTTTAGACTCTTGTGAATAACCAAGGAACATTGCTTCATCATCCTTAGCCTCAAATTTCCCTAGGTTATCCTTTTCATTGAGGACAAAGCACCTATTACCAAATATGTGAAGATATTTGATATTAAGCACAATGACATTTGCCAATTCATATGGAGTTTTGTTAAATCGTTTATGAATGAATGAACGATTTTGTGTGTAACATGCTGTGCTGACTGCTTCAGCCTAGTAGGAAGGAGAGAGACCAGAGTAAGATAGCATAGTCCGAGCAGCCTCAACCAGAGTTCGGTTGCATCGTTCTACCACCCAATTTTGTTGTGGAGTGTATGCTACTGAATATTGATGTGAGATCCCCACCAGGTCAAGATAAGCAGATAGAGTCTTGTTCTTGAATTTTGTACCATTATCAGTTCTAATGGCACCGACGTTCTGTTCATATCTATTCTACTGTTGTTTGATGAAGGATATGATAATCTGAGTGGCTTCATCCTTTGATCGTAGAAACTTGACTCAAGTATATCTTCAATAATCATCGACGATTACCAAGGTATACTTCTTCCCACTACATGTTTGGACTCTCATCGGACCACATAGATCCATGTGCAGTAACTCCATTGGCTTCTTTATACTTGAGACTTGTTTTGTTTTGTGAGAGGATCTATTCATCTTCCCTTTCTCACAATCTGTACTGAAATGGTCTTTGTTGAACTTTAACTTTGGCAGGCCTGTCACCAAATCACCAGTCACCAGTTTGTTGATGTTATTAAAACTGAGGTGAGAGAGTTTTCTGTACCATTGCCAAGTTAGATCCGATGAGGCCTTACTTAGTAAGAAAACGGAGGTCTTTGCATCATAATTGTTCAAGTCAATTGAATAAAGATTTGACTTCCTTGTGCCAGACAGAAGTACATTCCCTGTTTCGGTTGTGACTGAACATGAATTCTTTTTTAATGTGACCTCCAAATCTTTATCATAGAACTGGCCAATGCTGAATAAATTGTGGCCCAGTCTTTCTACAGAGGAAACCTTTTTTATTTTTATGCTTTTCTTGAGTATATCTCCATACCCAAGTATTGGTGTCACGTTGTCATTCCCAAAACGAACATTCCCGAAGTATTTGGGAACGAAGTTTTGAAGAAGACTCTTGTTGCAGTCATATGCTTTGTGCACCCTGAGTCCAGGTACCAGAGATTAGGTTCCTGCACAAACAATAGAAAGAGGATTTAGGTCCCTGTGTTGTAATGGGTCCTTGCGTGTTAGTTTTACCTGAATCAGCAACGTCTTTTATAATACAGTGAATGTTTTTCTCTGATTTCCACCGACTCTTTTGTTCTTCAGCATTTAACATGGAGTTTTTAATTGAAAATGGATCAGGAACAATTTAAATAACAATTTTAAGTGGAATTTCACCTGGTTCCAGCACTGGAGATTGTATTCTTGCCTTTGGTTTCCATACTTGCACCATTTTTGGTTGATGTTTGATCAGTGAATTTGTTTTTGATGGTTGTTGAGTTGGTTTGGATTTAGAAACATTAGTTTTTGATTTTGTTGGATTTACCATTTGTTTGGCTTTTGTTTGATGTGGCATTGATTTTGATTTTGAAACTGAAGCGTGTTGATTTTTAGGAAAACCAAATGATTGTGTTCTTGGTGTACGGAAAGAATTTTGTTTCCATGTCCAATCATCAGTATCTTGAAAGGCCTTGAGGAATTCCTTGTATCTACCACGCCTGTATGCTTGAAGTTCTTTGATTGTGATTAAGCGATTTGTGAAATTCCATTGATGACCCATTGATGAATAATTACACCTTTTGAAGTAACGAATGGAACATTGCATTGGTTTGCATATTGAGCTGCCCAACTCTCACATGGTCTAATTCCGAAAGATTTTCTCAGTTTATCATATTCACATTTCAATTCACAATGACCATGTAGACAATCATTACTCACACAAACGGAAGTTAAAGCTATCATTTCCATTTCATTTTGAGAATTACATTTATTTGTGAAAGCAGAAATGTGATGACACTTTTTTGTAAAATTAGTACATATCCTAGCAGATCTAGGTGCATCTTTTCTCCAATTTTGCTTCATTTTAAACTCTCTCTTTATGTTGTCAGCTGTCCTTAAATCTGAAACATGAACAAATTTATTAGTTGTGCTTTGGTGAGAATGATGTTTGACAGACTTAACAGGAGATATTTGTTTATTTGTTTGAGCAGATTTGAGATTTGATTTTGAAATTGCATTTGGTTGCCTGCTCGTAGCTGCTTGATCATGAGGGTGTGATTTTAGAACCCATTTTTGAGGAGTAACTTCTTCCATCTTCATCTTGCCTTTTTCAGCCGTGGAAGCCTTCCTTGTGGGTTATGAAGTAGAAGTAGTTGTTGAAGATTGTTTGAAGGTTTCCTTATGATAGTGACAAGAAAGAACTTTTTCTGATTCAGTTATTGAATTTTCAAAATGACTCATTATGATTGTTTTAAAATAGAAAGCCACAAGTGCTTTGAGTCGTCTTTGTAATACCATGTGAGGGATATAAATTCTTGCTTCACAAATCACTTCGGGCTTTTTCAAGTTGTCAGGATATGTAAGCACTGAAATATCTGACTCACTGGGTTCTTGTGACCCAGATGAAGTAGATTCATTCAATTCTTTATAATCAAAAGGAATTTCCGTTTTTAATTTTGAATTTCTTTTGTATTCTTCTTCAACTACCTCCTCCTCTTGTCCAACAAACACCAGGTTCTTCGTGAGGCCATCATTCATGAGATTGAAATCGTATAGTTGCTTGGCAGTCACTTTCTCGCTTATCCTTGGGTTTTCAAAACCCCGACCATCGTAGGTCCACTTGGAGAATTTTCTCTCTTTTGATTTGTTGAGGAAGATTGTTTGTTCAGTTTGGCCTCTTTTTATTAACGTGTCTTCCAATTCTTTAATCTTGGAATAGAGTTCTCCTTTTTCTTTATTACGAATTCAGTGTCCTTTTCAGCACTGATCTTTTCTACTTTAAGATCATGGATTTCTGTACTCATTGATGCAGTCAACTCGATTAATTCATTTTCTTTTTCAATTATTTTCGTTTTTAGTTCGGATATTTCCTTATCTGTTTGATAGGTTTCCATTTCTTGATTTCTTATTATTTCTTCAATTTTCTCTTTCTTGATTTTACATTTCTGTACTTTTCTTTCTAACTTTTCAAGCGTTTCATTATGATCTGAACATGTTCCATGCTCAGACCACCACCTGTTTGAGAGTTAGAATGTACGTGTTGATCTGCATCATCTACATCAAGCTCGTCTTCTGTGTTGCCATATTGTGCCTCTGGCTCTTCATCATTTTCTAAAAATTCTTCCTCCACATCAGCCATGAGACAGAATTAGGGCTTGTGCATCATCTTCAAGGTCACTATCATCAGTATCTGACAGGAACTGGTCTTACTCCACCATCATGGCCTTTCCTGCACTCTTTTTCTTGGATAGCTTGAGTTTATGTTTGTAGTACTCAGCATCCTTTTTCTTTTTATGCGTACAGTCCTTGATGTAATGGCCGTTACCCCTACAGTTATAACATTTTTCTTCAGCCTTCTTCTCATCCTTGATGAACCTAGGTTTATCCGCAACCTTGAATGTATCTGGTCTACGAGACCCAGATGTGTATCTCTGACGATTGTTGGTTTGGAATACCGGTTCTTAAACAATTTTGTGATGAAAGACATGACTTTTATCACTTGTTCCATTTCAGTTTCATCTGACTCATCAGAATCTGAGTTAGAGATAGCCACTTGTTTGAACTTTTGAGTACTTGAAGGTTCATGGGGGCATTGCTTAGCAGCGACAAGAGCAAGAGGATCGGCAAACATCTTTGGTGATGATTTGGAGACTTCATCTTAATATTGTTGGAGA
The DNA here is from genome assembly GCA_032274825.1 of Drosophyllum lusitanicum. NCBI lineage: Eukaryota > Viridiplantae > Streptophyta > Magnoliopsida > Caryophyllales > Drosophyllaceae > Drosophyllum > Drosophyllum lusitanicum. The sequence goes on along the minus strand of JAUEJL010064640.1, from coordinate 4,859 downwards.
TCTTCAAAGATGTTGTGGTAGTTAACTATCGTCAGATTTCTGTTGATGTGCTTGTACGGTGTGACGTTTTCCTTCCATTCTGGACCCAGAGCCCTTAGAAAAACACAATTGATGTCTAAATCAGTTCGCTCTTCTTTGTTTGTTCTCAGTTCATTTTGTAGTTTGCAGAAACGACTATTTGTGTCAATCAGCAATTCATTTCTTTTACACTGAACTCGTGGAACATATTGACAAGTTGAGCTCGTTTTATGTGTTCTCCCTGCTCTGTTCGTTAGAGTCGTCTCTTAATCTCATCCCATATTTCTTTGTCAGTGGCCAAGCTATCCACTTTCATGTACATCTCAGATGAAAGACCCTGTTTTACGTAGTACTTGGCCAGTCTATCTGCTTTCTATCTCTCCTTCTCGGCTGATGTTAATTCATCAGGGGTTTTCTCTCGTGCCACACCTATAATTGGAGAATTGTTATTGGGTTATGTGTTGATGATTCTGTAGAATTTCTTGTCTCCATTCAAGATGCAATTGATCATCATTTCTCCATCGATCTCATTATGCTCAAGGAAATCCATAAACTGACCCTTCCGTACGATGTAGTCATTACGGAAGAGGACAAGGGGTTTAGAATCAGTACCAATAGCAAGGATTTCATTTGAACTCGACATCTTTCTTTTACTTGATTTCAAATTGGTTGTTAACTTGAAAAGTGAGGTGTGATTGTGTTCGAATAAGGAATTCGAAGTGTTCTTAGAAAGTACTGTTCGAAGTTTGTTTAAAAACTTGCTTCGAAGGGATTGAAAAACCTGGCTTGAAGTTGGTTTACTATTGGAAGTTACTCAAAAACTTGTTTCGAAGTTGGGTTGATCGAAGGGACTTGAATGAGTTCGAAGTGAATTGAACTTTGGTTCAAAGAACTTATCTGTATTCGAAGTGGGTTAGTTCGAAGTAGCTTGAAGGAATTGGTTCGAAGTTTGTTCGAATGTGAGTTTTGAATTCGAAATGAACTTGGTAAGTTTCGAATTGAGTTTTGAATTCGGAATGAACTTGATTCAATTTCGAATCGAGTTTCGAATTCGAAAAGAACTTGGATGTTGATTCAAGGTATTTCAAACACTCGAAGTCAATTGTTACTGTCTTCAAAGTAAGAATGTTTCGAGTTCGAAGCTGATTTGAGTTCGAAGTGTAAAGCTTTAGTTTTCGAAGTGCACAGGTAATCAAAACCCCGCTCGAAGTCAAGTATAAGTATCACACTTAGTTTGCGAAGCGTGCCAACTTTGTATTCGAATCCCAATTATCTGCTTGAAGTCTATTGACTTCGTATTCGAAGTGAACTTGAACTTCGAATTCGAAGGAAGTAATCCGCTCGAAGTCTTCTTCCTTAAACGATTCCCGGATTTTCAGGGATTTGGTCTGAAAAGCTCGAAGTGTATAGGCACGTATCTGACAAGCTCGAAGTCAACTTACAAACACTTTTCCTTTCAATTAATCAACAAAAATCGATCAAAAACTCAGATCTGCATTGTTCTTCGACATCTTCAAGTGTTCAACAAAATTTTGAATATCAATGAAAACTTTGAATAATACCTTTCGAAACTGATACTTTTGATTCGTAAACCAATGAGATCAATCAAGAGCCATTCAATTCCATCTTCCACTGGTTTTTAAACAGATTTTAGAGGCAAAAACCGTAATAACCAGTTACGTAAAACCTTCAAAATCTGATCTGCTTCAAATCATTCCATGATGAATTGTAATCGATTCAAATATGATTTCCGAGTAGAATAGAATCAAATGCGACCGTAAAAACACTCAAACCTTGTTCTTCGATTTTTGAACAGTGTATTCCTTCGATTTCTGCACAGTAGCTTCGTTGAATTCTAATGTTCGATTGATGAACACACAATCAAAAGCCTAATTAGATCAAGTGAGGCTCTGATACCAATTGAAGGACGGAGAATCAAGTAATCTAGTATGAGAATAGATGAAGTTTGAGAGAAACACACACAAACAACTTGGGCAATTGCTTAGAATGAGTAATAGTAATATTGCAAAAGCTTCCTTACACTAGGCCCCACATCCTTATATATAGGCAAAAGGGATGGCGAGGCATATCTCTCTATTTTACAAAGCTAACACTCATGCATGTCAGTAGTAACTTCATTAAGTGGTTCATGTACTACAGATTGAAGAACCTTTATTGGATGATGGGTTCCTCGACTCAAAGTCGAAAATATAGGGAAGCACTACGAGAAATGAAAAGGATGAACACTAATGCGTGGGACTATCTAAAAGAGAATGGAACCACTAAATCGACGCTTCTGCATGACACAAATCATCGTCGTTGAGAAACGTTATGACAAATATTGTAGAAAGTTTGAACAATGTCTTCCGAGGAGCTATGATTCTTCCGATTAAAGCTTTAATTGATTTCACATTCAATATATCTGTGCAACATTTTACAAAGCACAAACAAATCGCAATGAATCCGCTACCCCACGTATGTAGTGTCTTTTCAACCTCCGCAACTAGTGTGCACAGCAGCATGATATTACAAGTTTGAGTACACCTCTGGTGTCTATAGAGTCGTGTCAAGGTTTCAAACCAATGATACAGGTGGAAACCACTACACAGTTGAGTACGGTGTACATGAGTGTACGTGTGGGAAGTGGAAAATGCAACGCTTTCCCTATTCACAAGGTATTGCCGTTAGTCGTCACACGGAGAAAACCCACACACACTTGTTAATAAAGTGTACACAACAAGTACGTATAAGCGGCAATAACGTAATGACTTTTCACCGTTTCCTCATGTTGCCTACCGGAATGACCCGGGTTGGAGAATTAGAACCAACACATCAAGATTATCAACATGTTGAGGTAGGAGACACGCACGTAGAAGATGTAATGAGATGGGCGTTTGTTCCTAACGAGCCTGTTGCAAGAAGATGTGGATTATGCAAGCAAACCAGACATAACAGAACCACCTATCTAAACTCTCACCCTTAAAATTTGATACCTATGAAGTTGAAATTTTTTAAAAATTCTTTTAGTAATATGTACATTAGAAGGTTATTACACAAGCTATTTATGTAGTTACTTTTTCCAACTATAAAGTTACATCTTTATCTAAATATATTTATTTTTGTATCATGACTTCTTCGATAACTGGGTTTTCAAAAATAAGGAAACCACTATTTTTGTACGAGATACATTTTTATTTTTTTGTTGTATATGATGTGGTTTTATTTAGTTCTACGGGAACTATTTTTCGTACGAGAACTACGAGAACCAATCTTAGCCCTTTATTAAACTTAATCAATGGTTAAGATTTTTTAGCGGCTCATTAATGATTCATTAATTGATGATTAATGACACATTAACAAGGGTTATTTTGGAAAAATCAAGCCTCTCCAATTAATGCGGCTCATCTGGATGCAATTCACGGTTGGGTAAATATATAAATTACTTAAATACCCTTATTAATGAGTCATTAATGGCGTTAAAAACTGTTCTCACAGTTCTTGTACGAAAAACGGTTCTCGTTTAAACTTTTGCCTATATATATAGACGGAGGTTCAAATGAGAATGAGAGACTCAACCTCAGCCGTCTGATCGGAAAAAAACACGGTAGTATTTTAGTAATTAATCGCAACTTTATAATATTTGACATTGACATATATTTGATTTGTATTTCCTTATTATGTTCTATATCTGAAATATCACTATATGTATGTTTCTGCTCCACCGCTTCACTTTTTCCTTTGATATTTCATAACTGAAATACTATTGTTTCATGACTGAAATATCACAGAAAAAAAGTCACGGCTTCACTTTTTTATTTGATATTTCATAACTGAAATATTACTGCTTCATGACTGGAATATCAAAGAAAAAAAAGTCACCGTTTCACTTTTTTCTTTGATATTTCAGTTATGAAATACTACTTTTTTATTACTGAAATATCAAAGAAAAAAAAGACACGGCTTTTCTTTTTTCTTTGATATTTCAATCACGAAACAATAGTATTTCACGGCTGAAATATCAAAAAAAAAAGGTCACCACTTCATTTTTTCTTTGATATTTCAGTCATGAAACAATAATATTTCATGACTGAAATATTAAAGAAAAAAAAGTGAAGCAACAGAGTATAAGGAAACATATACTTGATTTCATATCTGAAAAATGAAAATAAAAATATGTATCAATAATTCATATATGAAATATCAAACAATTGCACATCATCGTTGCGATTAATTACGAAATTTACACCACGTAATTTTTTTAGATTTGGACATCATTCGGACGGCTGAGATTGAGTCTCTCATTCTCATCTAATTTTTCATTCTCATTTGAACCTTCCCGATATATTTATATATATATGTATGTATGTATGTATGTATGTATGTATGTATGTATAATTTTTCCAAATAAAAAAAGTTATATATATAATAAATATAGTGAAAGGCTGTGAAACCCTAATTTTGCCCGGATGTACTTACCGACAAAAGTCGGTATCTCTATATCACAGACTTTGATGTGACCGGACTTTCTCTGTTTTCATACTTAGGCCTTCCGTATGGCCTCTCCCGAAGGTCTCGGGTTGCCTTTGGGTTTCTCGGGTTCCTTCGGGAACACCCTTACGGGTGGTGGTTCGGGTAGTGAGGCCGGGTCCGTGAAACCGATCGCTACTTCTTTTTTTTATTTTATTTCCTCGATGTGAACGGCTAGTATTTAAAAAAAAAATTCTTCCCAACCCAACGGCTATATATACGTTACATATATATATATAATATTTTTTTAATTCTCCTATAAATACCCAAACCATTTCTTTAACATTTCATCCAAACTTTCAAACTCTAAACTT
>JAUEJL010064629.1:0-17708 GCA_032274825.1 Drosophyllum lusitanicum | reverse complement strand
TTGTCATTTTGAGACCATTGAAAATAGACATCATAAAATCATCAATGCTTCATCACTTATAGCTAAATTGTTTGGTAGGGATAAACTTTATTTGATAATTTGCATTTAGATTGCATTATTTTGACATAAAAGGGATAATTAGAAAAACAACCGCCATTGACCTATTAACACGTTTATGATATGTCAACCCGCGAATGACCTATTAACCTGTTTAGTATTTTTGACAAAAAAGGGACAATTTGTAAAACAAGACCCACTGACATGTCAACCCGTGAATGAGCTGTCAACACATGAACTTGTATATTTAAATGGGTTACCTGGATCATGTCGTGTTTTGCATATACGGGTTTGTGTCACACACCTTGACAAAAATAATTAAACGGGTCATGTTCGTGTCATGAACCAGCAACCAAAAATTCGTGCACCCGAACACAACACGATTATCACCCATAGAGCTAAGGCTGTAAATTATATTTATAAAAAAAAGAGTGAATTACTGATTTGGTTCTCGTGGTTTGTTAGAAGTCACTGATTTAGTTCTTTAAATTAAAAAATTACTGAGATGATCCCTCAAATTGACAATTTGTTACAATTTCAGTTATTTAGCTATTAAAAGTAGCGGTGTTGGTGTTAAACTTTTCAAAATAACTATTTTGCCCTTTTATAAGATTATAAATTTAGTCTCTCTGGTTTTCAAATAGTTTCACATTTAGTCCTTTAACCTTTTTTAATAATTTACTATATATATATATATATGTGTGTGTGTAATATTTATTATTATATTTTATAACATTTTTCAATAATTTAATATATATATATATGTAATATTTATTATTATATTGTATAACCTTTTTCAATATATATATATATATATATAATAGTAATTATTATATTTTATTTTACTATTACTATCATTATTTTATTTTATTATCTTTAATATGCATTGTCATACCCTGTTATTGCACATCAACATTTCATAATTGGTGTTATAATACTCTAGTAATGTGCTATATATCCTTCTTAATTTTTTATACTTTACCCTTTTTCTTTGGCCAACATTATTTTTATTTTTTATTTGTAATTCATATATATACCTCTTTTTTTTTTGAAAGGCAAGAGTTATGATATCATTAAACCAAATTGACAGGTCCTTCTACAAGTAGTAATCAGAACCTATACAAATCATGTCCCTGTTAAAATTGTAATTGTGCCTTATTTTCAAAGTTTTTTATACAACTTTTCTTTTTTCACTTATATTATCCTTCAAATATTATATTTTCATGGTTCATACAATGAACTTTTTTATCTCAAACGGCATCCTATGACATGATATGCAAGAATTCTCATTTTCTACTTGATCATTAATACTAACTGCTTTATATATATTAATATAAAACTTTCTGTGGGGTTTTACAGTCAAAATTAACTCGTATTCACAAACTGGAACATGCGAGTTTTAAGAAAAATAATCCTTTGTTAAGTATAAAAATCAGGTTGCGGAAGCAATTTAAACAAGTCAATATTAAACATTTTAAAACCCCAAATGATATTTATTAAATCTCAAAGCTTTAATAACAATTAATAAACTTTCGGTTTTGGTGTTCTTAGTCTACGCAAATCAAGAAGGAAAGAGGGGAGAGATCTTTCTTATTGCTTAACCCTAATTACGTGAGGATTTATATCGTATTTAAACTTAAATAGATAGCTTATCTAATCTCTAATATATCAGACTATTATATAAAATAACTCATTATCAACTAATATTCAAAAATTATATATTATTATTTGAAAGATAAAATAAGATGGAGAAAAAAAAAGATAAGGTGTATTAATAAAGTTTGAGATTAAATAGGTATTTATATCAATAAAAAAGTAAAAATAATGTTGACCGTTGAAAAATGGTAAACAAAAAAATTACGCGTAGTATATAATAGTGTATTATAACACTGATTCTAGTGGGCTGCTCTGCCATAACAGATATAGATTAAAATCATAAAAATTAAATAATAATAATATAATTATAAGTATTAGAATACAAATACTATATATATATATACACATACACACACATACATAAATGTATAGATAAAACTATTAAAAAATGTTAAAAGATTAAATGCAAAACTATTTTAAAACTATAGGGACCGAGTTTGTAATGTTATAAAAGGACAAAATGGTCAATTTGAAAATTTTAACACCTACGCCATTACTATTAATGGCTAAAGGACCGAGATTATAACAAATGTCAATTTGAAGGACCATCTCGATCAGTAGTTTTTTAATTTAAAGGATTAAATCAGTGATTTCTAACAAAGCACAGGGACCAAATCAGTAATTCACTCTAAAAAAAATTATGTAAAGTGATTAGAGCTGGATTTAGAAAGTGTGAAATAACGTAAAAGTGGTGTTTAGGTTTATCAAGACTAGTATGATACCCGAACAATGCGGCGGTAACGAATAATGTCTACTCGTTAACATATCCGTTTTTAAGACGTATGGAGTATGATATTCATATAATATAGTGACAGCGAATAATTTTCGTTTGGTGACATGTTTATTTTCTTTATCTTTTTCCAATTTCTTATGAGAATACTTTTTAATACTTAAGTTAATTTGTATTGGCTTTGACTTTTAAAAAAAATTGTATTGACTTTGATTTTCTTAAATATGTAGTTTAGTTATTAAAATAGAATATAAGAATCTTATTAACTATATCTAATAGTTACTCAATTTAGTTTATATGAGGGTAATTTAGTAATTTCAAAACACTTAAAATTTAAGAGTTTAAGCAAAATGTTTAAATGCTTTATAATATAGTATAGATAAACTCGATTTAGTTGTCCTAATTCCTAAGACCATCTGTATGATATGCAATTCAGGTTACTCAACCCGAATGCTATATCATCTTCACATTATCTTCCCATACCCTTCCACTTTTCAACCTAAAAGTTAGTATAATCTAACATAATCTTATCCAAATTTTTTTTTATTTTAATAATATATAATATATATTAGAGAGAAAGAGATAAGAGGATTGGGTTGATAAACCTAAACGAGGAACTCAAACTTACCCGTTAGGGGGGGGGGGGGATAAGGGTGTAGCCAAGCTACCCAATCAACCCAACACCCTACTCGATTCCTTTGGCTTACCCCATACGGGTGACCTAAGTGTCCGCACTCTGCATGCATGAATACATCCATTTTGATGAAAGTATTATACCATTTTTCAAACAAGTGTCCAATAAATTTAGGTCACTAATAAAACAGTCATAGTTTTAACACAGTCACATAACATTAATTTCAGAAACTTTTAGTGCGTGTGAACATATATTAAGCATCTTTGGTTGAGAAATATTATGACAACCATGATGTATATTTCAATTTTAAAGATTGTTATTTATTTTCTACGGTAAAAATGATTTAAAGCATATCTCAAAAATAAATATTCTACGGTATAAATATAATCATAAGAGATGATAAGAGGGATTATGAGTTATATGATTTCATCAAAAGTCAATTAAAAATAGTCAAAATTTTATTAATAGTAGCTGTTAATTTGATAAAATTTAAGGTGAATTAGGAAATTAAAATATTGACACCTCTTACAATCACGTTTATTTCTAATTTAAAAATAATGAATATTAGATGATACATTTTTCATAAAAATGATGAAGAACCAGATTTAGATGAAACACAGTTCGATGAATTTAAAAATGAACAACTAGATTTTAATGAAAAACAACCAGATTTAGTAGACACACATTTTGATGAACTATTAGATTTAATGAAAAACAAAAGACACAACCCATTAGATACAAAGAAATGCATAAACAAACAACATATTAATAGATGAAGAAAGAAATTGATAAACTAAAGCTTTAATAAATGAAACTATTAACATGGATAAAGTTCGTATACATTTGATGAAATTCAATAATCCTTGCAACACCGGATGCCAATAGATGAAGAATTTGAACAAAATTCGGTGAAATTATACTTGATGAAAATAAACTGCTAAATCAGAAACACTATAAAGAAAGAAACTGATGAACTAAAACTTTGATAAATGAAACTGTTAACATGGATACTTAGAGTTTTCCAACAACAAAAATCAAAAATTGATTTCGAACCTTCGACCAAAAGATGACCACAAAACTCTGGATCATTTTTGTTCAAATTAGAAACAATACCAGATCTTGATGTGTTTTTTAAATTCGAATCTTAAATGGAAAAGACGTAGACGATAGACCCAGCAACAGCATAATGGTGGAACGCTGATGATGGTGGATCTTATCAGCAGTAGTAATGGTGATCGTTTAGTCGGGGTTTGATGGCGATCCTAGGGCTAGGCAAAGGCGCCAATGGTGAATGTTGATGAAAGTGTGATGCGTAGCGGCAGTGGTCACAGCCTCACAGGGTAAGGGTGGCGGTCGTAGTGGAAGGTTCGGCGGTGGTGAACGTGGTTTTAGGGTTATAAAATTAGGGTGGCGGTGGGTGGACGTGGTTTTAGGGTTACAGATCAAACGGGAGACCGTGATGAATGTCGTCTTTGAAGAGGTTGGTGGTGTTTTAAGGTTGCTCCGACAACGAGGATGACTTTGAGGGCGGCGATGATGCACGTCAAATCAGGGGATGGCGGTGGCACTCTAGGTTGCTCGGACGACAATTTTAAAAGAGGAGGAGGAGGAGGAGTTGGTGGTACTCTAGGTTTAAACGCTTTTAAGTTTTTAAAAAGGGGGATCTAGCAACAATTTAGGAAAGAGCAAGAAGGTTTACAAAATGTCTAATCTACCCCTTAATTAATTATGTCACATGTCATGTTTTGCTTACTTCTTACACATCTTAGACCATACGTAGCGGTTCGGGAGAGGGGTTCGGGTTGGGTTTGGGTTCATTTGGGTTCAAAGAAAACACCCCTACGGGGGTTTCGGGTTCCACCCACCTAGGTCCGCCAAACCAAAGCAGATGGCAGTCTTTTCCAACTTTTATTTTGATTTTTTAGTGAGAGTGAGGAGAGATAAAAATATTTGGGTTGTTTGGGTTGATTTGAGTTTGGTGCTACTTGGGTTTTGGGTTGGGAAGGAAAAAGTAAAAAAAACTGATGTGACAGTGATGTGACATTTAGGTTGATTTAGGTTGGGGGATTGCTATATTCATGGCCTTACAAAAAAACTCTTCTTACTTGATCCTAATCCCACACAAATATACATGAAATATACCAAATTTATTATTCATATTAAATTATGGATTTGTTGAATCTTATTATGAGAAATGTGATACAACTCATGTTGATTAATGTGACAAAAAAAAGCATATCACTCTTCACTATATAATAAACTCCAAAATTATTGTAACAATTGAAAACTATTAATTAGTATATTTCAAGATAATGTAATTTTAGTAGTTACAAAACAAATACTAAGAATCCATTTCTTTTAAGATGTGATTTTTAGGTTTTTAATAAGAACAACAGAAAAGTCAACATCATATTCCAATAGCCTTCATCTTAATGTCCATGATGTGTGTTAAAATAAATAATTAAAAATCAATAATAACAAGAAAATTGAATATTAAAAAAATGAAATTTATATAATTAAAGCTAAAGAAAAAGAAAGCTGAAACATTTACTTCGTATACAATACAACAAGGAGGAGAAGAAGTGAGGGTCATACACACACGCACAAAACACAACTTCTATTTCTTTCTCTTTCTCTCTCTCTCTCCCTCGCCATTTTCACCTTCCTTTCCCAACCATTTATTAGATTCCTTCCCATAAGTCTTTTCTTTTTCTTCTTCCATTGGATTATTATTATTATTGTGCAGATGCTCATGTTCTTGTTCTTATGAAACAACAATAACCCATCTAATTTTCTCTTTAATTTTTCCCAGTAATTTTGCTTAACTTTATGTGGGGTTTTGAAGAAATTAAGCCCTTTTCCTTCTGGGTTTTATTTTAGGGATTTCTTCAAATCTTTCTTTGAGACCTTTCTATACTCAGTTGAATTTTATAAATAAAATTTCTGGGTTTTTAATTTTGGGGATAAATTACTTTTCTTTACAGAGAATAGTTCATTCCCTTTTATTTTTAATTTGTAATTTTTGTAATTTTGTATATTTCTAGAGAAAACCCAATTGTTCAGAGATGGGAAAGCAAGGACCTTGCTATCACTGTGGTGTTACAAGTGAGTTCATAATTTGGGGAATTAATTCTTCATTTTGTTGGATTTTTGATTTACTAAATAAAAATGGGTTCTGTTTTTGCTATTTTCTTGTGTTGCCTTTTGTTCCATATGCTCAGATTTGTTTTTGAGATCATGCTTGACAATATGTCAATACCCATATGGTGGTCTGGTATAGAATTGTTTGAAGATTACCTGGAAAAAGAATTGGAAACAATTATTGACAAAATACATGATTGTTATGCTGATTGTTGTCTGTTATTTAGATTTTTATAATTTAACCTCTTGGAATATGGTTAATTATTGGAGTCTTTGGTAGCTTCAGATGGTATTCTCAATGTAGAACACAAGAAATGGTTGAAACTTGAGTTTGATTTTTCAAAATTGGATGTTTGACTTATTAAACTTCGTCAAATACAGAGTAGCCCTATCTTTAAATACCTTCTGATTTAATCAATGGCTTTTTGTTGCTTAATTTTACTTCAAATCATCAACTCAATCTAAATCAATTGGCTAAACGCACTCGACCTATTTGATATTTTACCTCTGAATTCACTTTCTTGTTGACAAGCAAACAACTGTTCCATCTGTGTTCCAGCTATTTATTTCAAAATCATATTGTTCTTTTATTTACAATGAACCATCAAACACGTAATGAAAATGGAATCTGTTTTTCAACTTTTAAATACTTATTTTTCATGTTCTACATTTAACCATTCATAATGAAGTTCTGTATTATGTTATGACTTTGTTATTTGTGGCAAATGCACATTCCCTCACTATGAATATGCAATAAGATTTTGTTGTGTTTGGTGTTCTTGTGATATCATGTTGATTCTGTTACATTTATACCTATTGAAAGAAATACCTTAGATTTGTGGTAACTTTTGAAAGATTTTTCTGACAATGAATGTATGATTCGTTGTTATTTCTCATTTCCTATTTCGCGCTTCGAGTTATGTTATGGGAAAGAATCTCTTAGCATGGGATGTAGTATATGTTTAGTCCTTTTTTGACACATTTGTAAAACTCAATTGTGATTACAGGCACTCCTCTATGGCGAAACGGGCCTCCAGACAAGCCTGTACTGTGCAATGCATGTGGGTCTCGTTGGAGAACAAAAGGATCACTTGTAAACTACACCCCACTTCATGCTAGATCTGAGCCTGATGATTTTGAGGATCATCGGGTTGCTAGAGTAAAGAGCATATCCATTAAGAACAAAGAGGCAAAATTACTAAAAAGGAAACAGAATTATGACAATGTAGTAGGCGGCAACACTAGCATTATGCTTGGCAGCTCCGCCGGTGGTATTGGTGGTGCACTTGCATATGACCACCATAACCAGGGTTTCCGAAGAGCGTTTGATGAAGATACAAGCAATAGATCGAGTTCCGGCTCTGCTATATCCAACTCTGATGGCTATATGCAGCTTGGCAGTGCAGATGCTAGTGATTTGACAGGTATTCTACATTGATGTTAATTATCCAGCTAATTGAGGGGGTGTTTGGTATTGCCTTTTGAAACTAATTATCTTATTGTGTTTTCAAGCTGCAGATAATTAGTTTTACTGTATGGGTATTGTGAAACTGGTTTTGATTATGGGTCAAACAATCAGTTTAAGTGTCATTACTTGTAAACTGGTTTGGTTGTTGGTCAAACCTTAGATAATTGACTATCTGATTATTACCACTTCAAACTGTAGACGCAAATCCGAACGCTATCATCTGCAGCGCGGTTTGTTGCAGATCGTTATCTGATTTGATTATTCCATGTAACATAATCACTTACAAAAAAGCAATGCCAAACACTCCCTAAAGCAAGGGATCACAATGTAAAGTTACATTTATCTCAATTATCATTCTTCTTACAACAACTCCGTACTTGTTGCTCCAAGTTTGATTATTCTATTGTTCTAACATATCAGGAAAACCATAATCATATTTACATTTGAAGCTCACATTTCTCCTTTGACTTCAAAACATTATAGACCCAAAATATGATCTCTATCGCCTTTTCTTTTTTCAGGTCCAGCCCAATCATCGGTTGTGTGGGATACGATGGTGCCTTCAAGAAAAAGGACATGTGTTAATCGGCTGAAACAATCTCCTGTTGAGAAACTCACCAAAGATTTACACACAATCTTACATGAACAGTCTTATTTCTCGGGGTCATCCGAAGAAGATTTGATTTTTGAAAGTGATAAACCAATGGTTTCAGTTGAGATAGGGCATGGGAGTGTCCTTATGCGCCATCCAAACTCAATGACTCGTGAAGAAGAATCTGAAGCAAGTTCTCTTTCTGTTGATACAAAAAACGAGGCTTATTCACGTTTGACCACCATTCCTGTATATAATGCTAACAAGGGTGGAAACTTCTCGAGCAGGCAGGTTGATGCATCCAAAAAGCCCATGAACCAAGAACATATGAATAGGTAAATGCATAGAATTACTTTTATCTTTTGGACAGTTTGAGCAACGTTTTTTTGTGGCTAAGTAAGATTTTTTATATGTTTGTTGTTAATTATAGGGATGATGACGAAAAGTTACAGATACTCATGCACCATAATTCTCCACTGTGCCACATAGATCTAAAAGTAAGCCGAGTTTCTCGTATGATTATATGTATTTGATGCAACATTTTGGGGTTGAATTAATGGTTTATATTTAGTTTCACCCTGGTGCAAGCAATGAGCTCGCTTTTTAAGGGGTGTTTGTATGTGTTCTTAGAAAATAATTATGTGAAACTGATTATCAGCCATAATAAGAATAGAGTAATCATCTATAACAAAATGGATGGTAGAAGAGAGTGTTTGGATGTGCTTTTGCTGTTTGAAGTTGTAATTATCAAATGTTCGAATGTTTGGCAATTTCTGACTGGTTAAGAAATTAATAGATAGAATGACCGAACGTTAAATTTTTGTGAAAACCGTAGAAACATTTTGTAAGATGGAAATAAAAGTCTCTTGAGTTGGATAGGGGTAATAAATAAAAAGTTTACCCTCAGAAAATTAGTTTTGTTTTTAGTAGTATGAAACTGATTATTTGACCCACAGATAAATTGGAAGCAGATTATCCACGCATTAAAAATTGATTTTCATATCATCAGTTCAGAAATACAAATCCAAATACCCCCTAATAATCTAATGTGCTTACTGATGCAAGTTTAACTTCAACTCCATATTTTGCAGGATGTTATCAACTTTGAAGAGTTGAAGTGTCATATGACAAATGATGAACAACAGAAACTGCTCAAATATCTACCTCTTATCGACACTGTTCAAGTACCCTATAGGTTTGTATCTTAACCTGTAACATTTATCTTACATCACTCAAATGATTATAATAAGTGTTATATTCAAACCTACAGCCTCAAAAGCATGTTTGATAGCCCTCAGTTTAAGGAAAACCTATCATCTTTCCAAAAACTTCTCGCTGAAGGCGTTTTCGATCTCTCCTTACCCATGGTGAAAAATGAGGGATGTAAAACATTGAAGAAGCTTGCTCTTTGCAGTGCTACAAAATCCGATTGGGTGGAGAAATATAATCTGCTCCAGGTTTGAATCTAAACAGAAATGAAAATACCCTTACCTTTAAATTGTATTCTTTGAAAGAACTTATACTAATTTGATGCTTGTTTTTGATTTAGAATACAAAGTGTAAATATGATAATGGAGGGTCTGTAGTTGGTGTAGCGCGTAATGCCATGACACCTGGTCATTCAGTGAATGTGAAGAGATCGCGAGACGCTCAATTTCAACCATATCCAGGTTAGCATTGTATTATAAAATAAAATTGTTTTTGGTTTCTTTTGGAATTCTTTCTTCACCACCATTATGTATGCGAGTATTAATATATGTTTTTTCATAGTGTTCATGTGATGTACCGATCTACATAGGCACATAGCACATATTGAATGTGGTACTTTAAATATTAATCTTTTGCGACTTGTGTTGAGATGGAGCATCATTAATATCTTTCATTTTATGTGCATATCAAACGAATATGTTTCTCACCCTTTAGAAGCTCAGGTTGTATGTTGTACTTCAAAAGTAATTAAATACAAATAAGTTGATTTATTAGTTGCACAATACTACTTGGACTAGTAGTCCTTTTTACCTTGCAGTAAATGATATGAAAGAGTTGCCACAAAACTCTGAGGTGTAAAATTCTCGAGGGCATATTGTGTAGGTTCTGTCCGTTTATAATATAGCATGTTATTCCTATATTGACATTTTGAGTAATTGGGAACCATTATCCCGTGTAAACAAGACCCACATAACCAAAAAGAAAAAGAATCAATTTTCTGCATTATCAATAGTTAACCGAAAAATGGGATCTTTCAGGCCCAAACACTGCAATGAAGAGCCCTAAGAGACCATCAATGAAAGCAAGCTATGAACACAAAGAGCTTATGGACAATGATGGCCCAGGATTCAGCCCAAGAAGCCTATTTGCGTTACCACCTGATAACAGCTCCCTAATGCTTGATTCATTAAAATATGCAGATGAAAATGGTGATCAAGATCTCTTGCTAGATGTCCCGTCAAACACTTCTTTCCCTCAAGCAGAACTACTACTACCAACTTCAAGTTTTGCAGCAGCACAAGCAAGCACTAGTAGCAGCTCAATATATCAAAACTTTGTGGGTCCGTGACACAAACTAGTCGAAATCTCTCTCTTTCTTTAGGTGACTTGTTCTACTATGACCTCTATCCCTATCCCAGACCATTGTAAACTTTGTAGCCTCCGAGTACTGAATAACTTGTTACCGTGGCTTTCTTGGTTACTTTTGCACAGGATCTTATGGTTTGGGTTCATTGTGTTTTGCATCCCAAACATTTAGTCTGCAAACTACGGTTTGATGCTTGCTATTTTGGCTGCTCTTTTTTTTTCTTTTTTGTAAGTGCTGACAAAAGATTGTACTATAAAAAGCTTAAGAAATGCAAGAGGTGGTAATCCCTAGAGATTTTGTATGAAAATTGGAGTTAAGTTTGTGAATTAAAAATGCACAAAAGAATCGGGTTCTAGTGGGATAAATTAAAGCCAATTTAGTACATGCTTTTGGAAATTAGGCTTGGTTAGGATGGTTGGTTCTAGTCAGTAGTTTTGTTTTATGTAAAGTTAAGGTTAAAGGTAGTATTTAATAGTTGTGTGGATGCATTTAGAAGGTGTAACATCTTTTTTGTTGTTTCCTTCTTGTATTGTAGTAGTGTTTAGGTTCTACCTAAATGTCATGGAGTAGTTATGCTAATTTTGTTTTCCAGTGATGACAATGTACACCCCTTTTTTTATTACTCAGTTCTCCATAGACTTCATTCACTGCCCATCATGTGTCATGTTCTTTCTCAACTTACTTTTTATTCCAAAGCCAAAAAAATTTCAAACTTTAGTTTCGAGTTTAATCGATCGTCGGCTTTGTTCTTCGGTCTCTTTTATTTTTTTTCTTTTAAATAGAATAGAATGATGCTAGTTTAAAAATATTTGATTTAAGGTATTATCATACGAAGAACGAATTATCATTCAAGCTTAGGTTGTTGGGTGTAATCTTATAATGAAACTAAGGGGAAAAGATGCCATATTTGAAAGTTTTGACTATGTGGGAAGCATGTGAATTAGGTCTAAATGATAGTGCTATCTTGGTAGTTTGATAGTGATTATATCTTTACCTACAACCATACATGTGTGATAAAGGGCAAGAAAAGCCCAAAAAGATTGCACTACATGATTTTCTATTATATGCTACCCAATCAATGGCCAACTTTAGTCAAATATATAGCTTTTATAGGAACATTTGAAACAATACACCTAAACATAGCAATATATATTTGGTAAAACAATTCAAGAAATTGACATAGGTGTTTTTTTTTCTAATAATATTTTACTCTCATCATATCAAATCATATCATAGTGAGATATAGTATTTTACTCTTATCTTTTGCAAACTGTACATGAAAGAGGCATATCTAGACCACTTGATTGGTGAGGTTTATGGACCTTACATTTTGTGCATAAGGACTATCAACCCACTTTGAATGGCTAGCCCCAAGACCCTATAAACCCAACAAAGTACATGCCATAAAAGGTTTGGAGTCATACACCAAAAGGGATCCCACTAAGTCATAAAATAAAAGAACTCTAAAGGTAAATTACCAAATTTGTGCTACTAGACCAAAATGATTTCTAGTATTGTATACTGATTATCAAATGGAAAAGTCATATCGAGCACCAATTGAACACCAAATCGGTATTATAATTTCTTGCACGCAAACTACTATAGGTCATATTAGGCCTAAATGCGTCAAAAGTTTTCCTATAGCGAAAGAAATAAAAGTTAACGAAACCCTCTAGAGGATGTTAGGCTAAGGAAACTAATTGGATATTTCATAATAGAGTGAAATAATTGATTTATATCAGTTGGTACTCTTCTTATTCTTTTGGCCATGTTAGATTCACATTAAGGGAAGTACCCAAGTAGTGAGTTTGGATATTGTGGACTTAGTTTGTCAAAAGATGTCACATACATGAAAAGAAAATGAAACCATAATTATAAATTACTAGTAACAAGCTATCAAAGAAAGACAATTTTCACAATTCATGCTCAAAAGTCAAAATAAAAACAGAATCTAAGTGTGATTTTGAGAGTGTAGTTAACCAATATCTCAATGTCATTGATGCTCAAACAGTTGCCTTCAAACTATAACTTTATCAAGTGTTATTATGGAAACTGGTTACAAAAACAAACATCACCTAGCATCACCTTCCAATAGATATCATAAGTTCTTGAAAAAGATGACATCAAAGATCTTGAAGACCTTCGAGTAGCCACCAGTTTCTACCTCTTCCAGCTATAACTTAAGAGCATGATCTGAGACATCATAAGAATCCTTTGCTTCGCGTAATCACCACCTCTCTTGATCAGCTTCTTTCACTTTTGAGTTCTATCACTATCAATAGTGTTGTTCTGAGAGAGACATTTCCACAAACACCTTGCGTGTATGCTGATTTTGCGAATTTGTTATCAGAAAACTTTTGTCACCCATTTGGCCACTTCTGATTCACCTCGTACATCCCAAAATAATCGCATCATTACATAAATAAATAAAAAGAGCCCAAAAACTTGCTTATGGGATTCCAAGATTTTCCGAATCCATAATTTCTACATACCACCCGCTCATAAATCATCAACCACCACCGTCCACCGCCTCTCCCTCACTGCTACCATGACCACCACACTCTATTTTGCGATCAACAGCTTCAATCTTTGTTAACGGCATCTGAATGTCACCGCAGAAATTCTTAAAATAACGGCGTTGTTTCTCTGGGTTTTAATAACCGTCCAGCAGATAAACCATTGTGATTCCAACCAGGCATGTCGGCGACGAAAGTGGGTTGCGGCGTTTTCCGTTTCCGATTAGCCAGTTTGTGCATCTACTTACTCTTTATTGGGGCTCTGTTTATTTTTTTAAAGATCAGTTTCCCGCCAATATTCGTCCGCCGGGGTGTCTTTATCTACAGGTACTTTCCCGCCAACATATAGTAATACAAACGAAATATTTTCAATTAGCCCCCTGTATTTATGAAGATGTTCCATTTGATTCTATAGAATAACAAAAGTCCAAACAAAAGAGAAATAGTTAACGTAATAGTTGAACTTCATGCGATTTTATATTAATTATCATCAACAACCTTTAACCATTCGTCGTAAATATTAAGTTCTTTTTTCCACCCGAAATTTGCATGTTACATTAGGTAAATACTAGAAGTTACCTGAACGAATTATTATAACCGCGCACTATGGTAAAGATTAAGAAAAAACACCAACCTTTAAACATAATTGTTTTTTTTAAGAAAATTAAACAATTGGGATTCAAAATGTGATAAATTTTATTTATAAAGAATTTATTACAATCGTCATCTCGTTCAAATTCAAATCAATTTAGATGTTATACCTTTTCTATTACGTTTAACATAAAATCTAACATTATCAATCTTTAGGTTCGAAGAAAGACTTTCACGAAAAAATCTCTAATATAACTATTTTAACTTTTTTTCTTTATCAATATATAAAGTAAAAAGAATAACAGCAGGAAAACATGAAAAAAGTAAAGTGGGCCATTGATAAAAAGAATGGAAATCTACTAAAAGCACCAAATGTTACTTTTATCTTCATAAAAACCGGGAGGAATAGACTATGATTTTGATGATTCGTGATTCGAATATGTCGGTTTGTATAAATAATTGTGAACCAAGCAAGTAATTTCGGGTTTAAGAAATATTAAACCAAATTGGACCACTAAACTAGCCAACTAAATCAATCACACCACCAAAAACTGGTTAGGTGTTGATTGGTTTCACGATTTTGTAACTTATAAATGTAATTTTTAAAAATCAAATGGTAATTTACCACCGTTGGCATTTGATAACTATTTAATTAACAACATATATATATTTACATACCAAAATATTTAAGATTACAAAAATAAAATAATAAAAACATAATAGTTCTTCATAGTATTACATCCGAAAGACCAAAACATGGCTGCAAGTTCTTATAGAATGGACATATTCATCTTCATTTTTCAAAACATGAGCCGCGCGAGCATGAGGTCTGAGAAGACGATTTGTGACAAACACACACACATATAAAAGTCGTTTTGGTCCGGTTTAAACAAACTATTTTCAAACACAAACCATGAACGAACCATTAAGGTCGGCTTTACATCTTTAAAACCACTGGATTACGTTACACTTCTTAAACCAACCAAACCAGAAACTTAGTCTTGGTTTAGGCTGTTCGCTCGTTTTCAACCGTTTCATGCTTACCCCAAATATGAATATCGTTTTCAACAATTTATTATTTGTTTGTCACGAAGTAAAATAAACCGTAATGTATTATATAAAAAAACCAACAAACGCGTTAGATAATAAAATTAGTTTTAAAAGAAAGTAAGTAAATATGTGAAAAAATAATAATTAATTTTAAATAAATAAATGACCAATTATATATAATAATATTTATCAGGATGGATAGAAAAGTAACCATCATATTATTAAATTTGACATTTTAAAAGTGTTAATGATATTTGTTTATCATCTAGATGGAGTGGTAAAGCAAAACCATTAGACCATTAGCATCCAACCCAAGTTACCCCATGCCACATCATCTTCCACCTTTAACCCTATCAAACCCACAAACCCCCACATCCAATTCTATTCAACCCTATATCAAATATTAATAAAATATATATATATTAGGTAAGAGATTAAGATAGAGAAAGAGAGAAGAAGAAAGAAAAAAAAAAGCAACCCGCAACGGGTTTACTAACTAGCCGGGCTCTCAACCCAACCCAACCCCACCCCACCCCATCACCAGCGATGGTGTTCCCATCGGGTTGGAAAGGTAACCCGCCATCGGGTAGCTTCCGATGCGGGTGGTCTTAGAGGCCCTTTGACAAAAGCTCGAATCTTGGCTCTACGGGGTTTTCCCCCCCATTTTTTGCTGCTATTTTCCCAATAATTTCATAAACCCCCGCACATGGCAGTTTGCCTTTTTGCCCATTTCTTTTATTTCTTAATTAACCTTTTTGTTATTATTATTATTATTATTATTATTATTATTATTATTATTATTATTATATTAAATTAATTAATTTTATATCTTTTTTGTTTTTTATAAATTTTAACATATAATATCTGGTGTAAATATAAATAAGTATCTTTTTTCTATATTTCGATATAAATTTTATTTTAATATGATATTTATCTAAAGAATATATTTTTAGAAATCGCAATACTACAAAAATTCATTTCATATGGTCTAAATATGAATCAAGTTTACTATAACTAACGGAAGAAATAACTTTACTTTTATAGTTTTCTAATAAATTAATTTGCCATCTTGAGAACTATGTGAATGATACATCTTTGAGTATATATTCTTATTTTTTGTTTTCCGTTATAATACCTAGGTTTAACGATACTTCTTTATATATGTATATATATATACACACATATATATGAAAAGGGAAAATAAGTAAATATGTAAAATGTTGACATTTTTTGTTTAGATGACAAAGATTTATTCTAAATGAGTGAATAATCAAGACAGAGTAATTATTTAAGTTTAAAATTTTTAGAAATGGAATGATATATATGGCGTTAAATGTTTTAGGGTAAAGTGTGTGAAAATACAATAAGCTACGTCTAAATTGATATGGTATGTAATCAACTTTATTTTGTATCCTAAAATGCAACCAACTTTGAAAAAATGCGTCATTGTATGCAATGCTACCCTCTATAAGGTTACCAAGTTGACAACAAGTTACCAGCAACTATTTCCGATCTCTGGCGACTTTTTCTAGTTTAACACCATTTTTGTTCACGTAGAAAGAATCCTAGGCAGGTCGCCATTTTTGTTAAAAGGAGGGGTGTTTTACCATCGAGGCTTCATCTATCGAAGGTGAGATTTGGGTTTATCCAAGCTGATGGGTTCTCACCCCTTTCCCATATGCGATTTAAGTTCGTAAGGGTTTCTAGGTTTATCAAAATTGAGATCTGAGCTTATTAAAAGTGAGATTTGAGTTTATCGAAGGTGAGGGTTTGTGGGTTTATCAAAGGTGAGATGTGAGTTCATACATTTATGGGTTTATTAAAGTTAGGATTTGTTCCGATCAAGATTAAGGTTTGTCATTTTGTTATTCATCGATCTTTTTATAAATTAACGTTAGGGTTTGTCTTTCATCTTTTTTCCATGCGATTCTTGTTCATATTGATCATGTTTTGCATATTTTGTTTGTAGATTAAAGTTGATTTTGTTCCTAGCCGCATGATTTCAAAATCATATGGTATTATTCTTAACTTGATGAAGAAGATATGAATTTATGAAGAACACGTGAATATAATAATTAGAAAATAAAAAAATAAAAAACTTGACCCGTAACCTGTTGAATGGGTAATGGGTTGCATACAAAGAGCCAAAATCGTAAGTAAGTTGTATTTTTAGGTGCAAAATAAAGTTGGTTGTATACAATGACAATTTAGGCATAGTTTATTTTATTTTCACGCACTTTGCCCAATGTTTAATGATGATAGTTGTTATTGTTAAAAGGGTTTAGTTGCTGAAAGTGTTTCACGTACTAGTCTAACACCATGTGTATAAATATGAGGAATAACTAAAATAAATTTAAAATGTTTATGATGTTAAAAGAGTACTAACATATATAGTAAAACAATTGTAATCAAACATAATTGTTGGGTTTATAGGGTTCATCATTCCCTTGAGCCGGTTAAATTCGCGACTCTTAAACCCACCGCTCTTGTAGCAATGCAGGAGCATCCCACATCGGTGAGGCAAGGGAGATTCTTTCTCCTTATAAGGAGGGGGATCTTACTCATACCAAATGACGCGTTTTAAATCCGTGAGGGGCAACCCAAAGCGGACAATATCGTTGGTCGGTTTCCTGGTTGCGATCCTAACAATTGGTATCAGAGCCAGGTTCCGCACCGATGTGGGGGGGCAATGTTGGGT
>JAUEJL010064628.1:0-29675 GCA_032274825.1 Drosophyllum lusitanicum | reverse complement strand
AAAATAGTCGTCTAGAAAGACCAAATGACTCTTGTTGGCTAGCACTTTAATCCTAGAAGGTCAATCATACCAACTAGGCCCGCAAATCCGCAACATGGGTAATACAGTATACTACCCCCGCCCGCTAAATATATACATGCAAGTAATCGTAATAATCATATGTAAATCGTAATGAACCGAAATATTCATAGCATGCGTATCACGTGTTTGATCATGCATAAATCAAGTATTTAACACAACCACAACACACGTATCAGAAATCAACATATATATATATATAACCACTTTATTTCAAAAATGAGGTTTTATCTATGTACTCGGTTTTGTAAAAGTCTACTGAACTCACCTCAGTCCAGATAATAAAAACACGATCTAGGTACGACGTACTACACTCTCGGATCGTCAAGAACTCGACCTCAACCGTCTCGAATAACCTAGATATGCAAAAATAATACTTCCGATCAACGATCTACGCGTCGCGAACTTAGATAATCCATTAAAACATGCTAGAACGACATGCATGTAGCATATCAAGCTATACAACCGGAATATTAGCGTAAGTTTAGTAAAAATATACCTCTCGGGGTCACCAAAGCGAAACCTCGGTCGAAACTACGTCCGTAACGCTATCTCCGATCTTCCCGCACCTTTAATTTGATTTGATTGTGAGCTTATAACAATTGTTGTTTGATGTTTGAATTTCATTTTTTTTATGCATTGTATGTTGAACTTAATTATTGTATTTGGATTGATAATATTATAGGTTTATGTAGTTTTTGCAATTTATATATATGTATATACACATATATGCATATGTACCTATATATATAAAAAAACAACTCATACATCTTAAATTTGACACTTGTCCTCCTAAATAGTATGAAACTAATTCAGTAATTTAGTCATCATTTACCTGCCATTTCTTCATCGCTTGTCCTGCAAATTTAGTAGACACTTAGAAAGTGATATTTATTTTGACTTTTAAGCCAAACAAGAATTTAAAAAGTTCAATGAAGGGCAGTAATATGATATTCATTTGTTTACATTCTAAATGTTTTGGCCATATGAGTGAGATAAGAATTTTAATTATAAGCACTAATTAATTAATTAATTATGTAAACTTGTATACTCATGATATCATGTCCAAGTGTGCTCACAATTCAATTTTATTATTAACTACCATATATATTTATGTTTAGTCAAGCATTCAAAAAACACTTAAACTTTAATAAATTTCGCGACTTGAAAATTAAAACGTGGAATTCTTTTTGAGGAATTTATTGGAGTGTATCTCAACAAATTTGGAATCTTTTGGAGGATTCAGTTGATGGAAATCTTAATTGCTCAGATTTTGTGTCCTTTGAAATTGAGCAAGTTACAAGATTATAGTTTCATCATGCTTATGTTAGATCTCTACTTCAATTTTTTGTTCCATTTTCTCATAATTCTTACATTCTACATTTCTGAATGAACCAAATTCGTGGTCAAGACTCAAGATTAGTGTCTTTTCGACCATTGATGTTTTAGGCATGAGTTCTAAAAGAACTTAACATTTGTTCCTTATGCTTTCTCCTTCTTTTAGTCATTTAATGTTGAATGTAAACTTTGAATCATGACCTCTGATTAGTTTATGATCAATGAGATTACTTTTCCTATCATTTAAGCTTCTTTTTCATAATAAATATTAATTTGAGCGCTTAACTTTCGGGTCTTTTGGCTATAAAGCGATCAAGCCCTATCCGTTGTGAATCAAACAAATTTGCTGCAACAAATGTGAAATAAATTAAACGACACACACACGTTGTCTCAATTGTCCCGATTGTTGCTTATGGCAAAATGGGTGTTTCAAATGGATCCGCTCCATGGTAGTGGGTAGTTCTTATGTTTGCAAATGAATTTTCTAGAAATGAGGCTTGTTAAACACTTGATGTTTTATAATTCAAGGTTGCTCTTTTAATTATATTCTTATTACCCACTTAAAATTAAATACAAACGCTTACTTAAAGTTAAATATAAACGCTCGTGGGATGTGCGTATGCACAACCATAAGAACTTAGTAGTATATAAAATAAGAAAAACTAGAAATCGGGTTGACCCACCGGTCCAACCAGTCGACCCGTAACCCGATAAGAGGACCGGATCAACTAAAAAACGGTTTTTAAAACATTGCGATTACCTCTAGTTTTGAACTCCTATTTTTCATTAATTACACTTCACAAACAAATTCCCCGATGTTTGAAACTCCATATGTGCATGTTTTTAACTTTGTAAACTAGATTATTACAAAATTACATGAATAAAGGAAAAAGAGAAAATATATAAATAGGGGCATTCCGAGAA
This sequence comes from Drosophyllum lusitanicum, assembly GCA_032274825.1. Taxonomy (NCBI): domain Eukaryota; kingdom Viridiplantae; phylum Streptophyta; class Magnoliopsida; order Caryophyllales; family Drosophyllaceae; genus Drosophyllum; species Drosophyllum lusitanicum. Next base: position 27,335 of record JAUEJL010064628.1, on the reverse strand, counting down.
TTGAACTCGGGACCTCTCGCACCCTAAGCGAGAATCATACCACTAGACCAAATGCCCAATTTGAACACAACGATCTAGACCCGTTACTTTATCCGAACAAAGAACCCTCACGCAAAACCCTAAATAAGGAAGAAGAGATTGAGACTGCTAAATTCAGTCGAGAGTGTCTGAATTCACAAAACATGGCAAGATCGATTCTACTTCAACTGGTCCGATCACAGACACGCTACCATCTCAGCTCCTCTAAAATCCACACAGGTTTCTCTAACTTTTGTTCATTTTGATTCAACTCGTGTATTGAAAGTTTCAATCGCTTTTACTTGTTTATATGTGTACATACTTGGTTACACTTCGACCCTACCATTTTTTGTGCGATTGGGATCATATAGTTTGTTCATAGTTGTTGCTGAGAACAATTAAACCTATGTTAGGGTTCTATCCGTGGTTTATGCAATTCTGTAACATGAGTATGTGCTTGTTAACTTTGGATGTGTTCTAGGATGATCTAAATGTATTTTGTAGACGTTCAGACTGAGGTTAGGAATGTTTGGTTGAATATGGGAATAATTTTTGTAAAACAATATTAGTTGATGATAACAATAATACAATATTATCAACTTATGTCTGTCATGTTTATGTAGTCAAGTTATTTTTTATTTGAGCTGTCTGCAAGCCTGGTATGTTTTGACTTCGCTCTGTATCATGTTTGTCATGCAAAATGCATTTGTTGTGTGCTATGGATAATGTTCATGCTGATATTGTCACTAATGAGTAATGATGAAGGGATTGCCTAAATATTTACTGGATCAAGTGCTTTCTTTCAGCATTTCAATCTTTGAAGTGGCATTTCCTATGCCAAACTGCTTTGTGACATACAAAGATATTATTTCTTTCATTATATGAATGGTAGTCTTTATACCTGCCTAGTGGGGGATTGGGTACTATTGTTGTTGTTGTGAATTGTAGTCTTCGGGATTTTCAAAATAGCTGTCTAGATTTGTCTTTGTGCTCCCTTATTGCATCCCACTTAACTCAGAGTTCTTTCAATCACTTGTTATGTATTTCTTGTATATGCTATTTATAGTCTTTCTCTCGTTTTTGGTGTATCTACTTGAGATATTAGTTTGCATTTCTCTTAACAAATTCACAATGATCCCATTGCCACTTAAGAAATGTAGCTATGTCTTTAGTCCATTGGAATGAGCGTCGTTTGTATGTTGTAGAATTACTTTCCACATATGATTATGCCTCGTAATAGTAATGGTCCTTTTTGAGGTCCCTTCGATATCTAGATGTGCCCCTCGGCTCAAGGCCCCATCACAAGCTATGTTAGGAGAAGTTAACAGGGGTGTTTTATGAAATGAGAAGTTTTCATTTTTTTTCACTTACATCATAATCAAATTCACCATGTTTTTCTATTTGGTTATCTGGAATTTCTTTATTATTGCTTGTCGACACAATTTAACTCCTCGTCTGTTGATTCATACTCATTTTCAGTTAAAATAAATATACTTTTGGTCCTTTTTGAGGTTCCCTCCAATATCTAGATGTGCTGCTGGGCTCAAGGCCCCAATCACAAGCTATGTTAGGAGAAGTCAATGAGGGCATTATATGAAATAAGAAGTTTTCATTTTTTTCACTGATCAATATATCATTGTGAAATTCACCATATTTTTTATTTGGTTATCTAAAATTTCTATATTATTGCTTGCCCACACAATTTCACTCCTCATCTGTTGATTCGTAATCATTTTCAGTTAAAATAAATATACTTTCATCTTAATCTATTTTTTCAAGACTTCTTATTTGTCTGAATTCGTCATTATTTTTGTCTTCATCTATTTCTGTTATTTTAGTATATTTAAATTTCTTTGTGCTTGGGCATTATTGGCATAATGTCCTAATTCTGAAATAAATCTGCTTCTTTTATCTTACTGTTGTTTCTTCAATATATTGGTTATTTATACGTATCATATCCTTTCTTTTTATAACTCTATGATCTTCTTTTCTTAAAGCATTGTTTTCTTTTATATCTCATTTTTCTTATTTTTGCTTTTTATTTAACTGCAATAATATTTACTATCACTTCCTTTCACGACGTAATAATCTTCTGGTAGTTTTAGCTAGTTAAACCTTCATCAGAGATGATTATTGTATGTAATTTGATACTCGTTACTATCAATATTATCAAGATACACATCATAATTTTCAATTATATCAAAACAACATATATGTATGTCTCTGTGTGTGCCAAATATTTACAAATTCTGCAACTCTTTCAGGTGTCTACCCTCAACGGTTGAGTAGATGCCACGCTCAGAAAACTCAAATTGCCACACCCTACTTCACCCCTGCGCAAACCCTTTCAGTTTTGCAGAAAAGATGGGCATCTCAATCTGCTGCCGCAGAAGATAGCAAGATCACCATTGGACCTCCTAAAGGCATAGATTCTCAAAAAGATGATAAAGATTCAGGAGTGGTATATAATGGTCCAATATCAAACACCATTAAGAAAGTGAAGCTTCTTTCTCTATCCACTTGCTGCCTTTCTGTATCTTTAGGACCCGTAATTACCTTCATGACCTCACCCGACATGAATGTCATCTTGAAAGGTGCAGTTGCATCCTCTGTCATTTTCTTGAGTGCCTCAACTACTTTGGCCCTTCATTGGTTTGTGAGTCCTTACATTCACAAGCTGAGGTGGCAGCCTGGTTCAGACACCTTTGAGGTGGACATGATGACATGGCTAGCAACTTTTGTTCCTAAAACTATCAAGTTTTCTGATATTAGGCTACCAGAAACTAATAGACCTTTCGTGACATTTAAGGCCAATGGGGAGTTTTATTTTGTTGATGCTGATCATTGTCATAACAAGGCACTTTTAGCAAGATTGACACCAACAACAAAAGCAACCCAGGATTCGGCTCTTAAGAACTTGTGAGATCAGGATGGTATGACATAATTTGGTTTCCGGAACCTTATAGAATGAAATGAACATGATGCATTTCAAATATTGAGCCTTTAGAAATAAATTTGGATACAAATGACACCATATTTTGTTGAGAATTGCCTTTTACAAGCAGGGTTTTGTTTCTTTTGCTGTCTACATTGCAATGTTTACCCAAGCTAGATTTGAAACTATGTGTTCATACTGCTTGCATTTTGCCATTCTACTTGTTTACTTTTTCTATGGTTTTATTAATATGAATACTTCGCTTATCCGGAAATTCGATTTCGTACGGTTATAACACTTAAGATGATAGTTTTTTCGTCTTATTTTGTACAAATCTATGTAGGAATTTGACTTTCTATTCCATTTTATACCTTATACGCGAAATCTAATCCTAGATAAAGTAAATCTCTCGGTCACTTGTTGAACCGGACCCATTTAATAATGAAGTTTTTACGTAACAACGAATATATAGTATTTAATCCATTCCATTTTTATTTTTGGACATAATTACAAATCAAAAGTAAACATGGGAATGGAATATGATTCCATTCATTTTTTTTGACAGCCAAACATAAAACAAGGTCTTGTTACTTTGAAGTTGACCAACCCAATACATCCTAATACAATATGGGTTCAAAAGAATTGCAACTTAGTGAGGCTATTCTTTGGTAACAAGAAAATGGGGGTTAGAATCATGTTAAATGTTAAGAACATAATTTTAATATTATATGCTCCAATACATCCATTTAATATTATCTCTTCCATTTTCAGCTTTTTAGTAATTTCACAAAGAAAGAATTGAGTTTCAATCTTCTTTCCATTTTGCTTCAATTCTTTTTCCCTTTCTTTGAATTTCAACCTATTTCTTAGAACCTTAAAATTGAACTTGAAAATACAAAAAAGAGAGGAAAAGATTTTTGTGTAGATGTCAATATTCAATCGTAATCGATCTTCAACCTATTTCCAAGAACACTAAAATCGAACCCGGAGTATTCGACCTTCTCTGCTTCGATGTTTAATGGTTCAAACAATTGGGAAAAAAAAAATTTTCTTTATAAAACAAGCAGTATTCTAACACGACGTAAAATATCCTTATTTAAAATAGGGTCAATAATGGTTTAACCATCAAAGTTTTAGTTCAGTTTTGGTTTAATCATCAAAGTTTTTTTTCAAATGGTTTTACCATAAAGGTTGAATTTATTATAATTTAATCCTCAATGTTACACCTTCTTTTTAATTTAAACCTTAAAGTTTTTTTTCAAACAATTTAACCCTTAAATTTTTGTTAAAAAATGGTTTAACCCTCAAAGTTTTGTTAATTTTTGAATAAAATGCATAATCAAGTAGAGAGTATAAAATAAAAAATCATATAAAACTTAAGTGATTAATCAATTTTTTAACAAAACTTCAAGGTTTAAATCATTTGAAAAAACTTTAAGGTTTAAATCATAACAAATTCAAAACTTTATTGTAAAATCATTTAGAAAAGAACTTTGATGATTAAATAGAAATTGAATGAAAATTTTAATGGTTAAACCATTATTGACCCTTTAAACTATGTTTAAGTGTAGCTAACACCATATATTCTATCATCTTCTTTGTACTTGTGCTCTTTATTTATAAAATATAATATGACCAACTAGTGCATCCGGTATGGGTGCAACGAGCTTGTGAGAAGGCTCACGTGACACTGGGTTTTGCGGGGCAACACTAATCCTGACCGCTTCCTGCCTCGCTTAAGTATCTCACCTAGATTTTCGTTCTTGATGAAGGTGTTTGGTGAGCATGCAAAGGCTAAACCATAGTAATTTAGATTAGAAAACGTGAAATGAAATAGGAAACATAGTTATTTTCTAGTTTGAAAAGGAGATAGAAAGGGAGGAAGTCAAAGGGGTCTTTGTTTTCAATTGAGTCTACGGTACAAAAATTTTTGGTATTTGTTAATAGTGTAACCGGTTAAATATTTGTGTGCTACGAGTCAAATCTTTTAGTGTTAACATATGAATCAAATTGCTAGTTTCTTATTGTCAAAATTTGAGAAATTGTTCCTTTTTTAGTTTTGATTTAATTTTTTTGTTTAAAACAATAAATATATATATATATATATATATATATATTATGTTAAAACATTACTTATTGAGTAAAGAGGGGTGATATTCTTCTGTTATTTTATTCTACTTATCTTTAATTTTGTGTATATTGTGCCAACGTGCAATCAAGCATCAAAGTAAACCAGAATAACTGAAAATGGCGACCTGCTTCTGCTCATTGACTACATTGCCATCACCTTCAAGCTCAATATCCAAATTCATATCCAATCAACCTTACCTTTCCCTCCTCGAAACCCAATGCTCCACCATTCAAGATCTTCAAATCATACATGCCCAGATCATCAAGACTGGTTTAATCAAAGACATCATTGCTGCTTCTCGCCTGTTATCGTTTGCAGCCACTTCCCCTGCTGCAGATATCAATTACGCTTTCATGTTATTCAATCATATTGAAAACCCTAATCTTTTTACTTGGAATACAATCATCAGAGGCTTCTCCAGGAGCTCTAACCCTCGCTTGGCGATTTCTTTGTTTCTTGACATGTTGATTCATTCCTCTGTTGATCCCGAAAGACTCACTTACCCTTCGGTTTTCAAGGCTTTTGCTGAACTTGGTTTGGCCCGGAATGGAGCTCAGCTTCATGGTAGAATTGTGAAATTAGGGTTACAGTTTGATGTTTATATACGTAATAGCATCGTAAATATGTACGCGAATTGTGGGTGTTTTGGTGAAGCGTTTGAATTGTTTGGAGATGGTGAGGATATGGATGTTGTTGCTTGGAATTCATTGATTATGTCTCTTGCTAAATTTGGTAAGATTGATGATGCACGAGCTTTGTTCGATGAAATGCCTCAGAGAAGTTGTGTTTCTTGGAATAATATGATAAGTGGGTATGTAAGGACAGGGAAGTGGGTTGAGGCCTTGAGTCTTTTTAGGATTATGCAGGCGGAGAAAATGAGACCGAACGAGTTTACACTCGTAAGTTTGTTAAATGCTTCGGCGCAATTAGGAGCATTGAAGCAAGGGGAGTGGATTCATGATTACAGTAATAAGAATAAACTGAAACTGAATGCAATTGTGATTACTGCAATCATCAACATGTATTGCAAATGTGGGAGTATTGAAAGAGCATGGTACGTGTTTGAATCAGCCCCTATAAAGGGATTATCATGTTGGAACTCGATGATCATGGGTCTTGCAATCCATGGGCGTGAAAGTGAAGCAATCGAGCTGTTTTCCATGCTCGAGTCGTCTGATCTTACCCCTGATCATGTAAGTTTTATTGGTGTTTTAATGGCGTGTAGTCATTCAAGATTAGTTGACAAAGCAATGTATTATTTCTCATTGATGACAGAAAGGTATAAAATCGAACCATCGATTAAGCACAATGGTTGCATGATAGACGTGCTAGGTAGAGCAGGACTACTTAGAGAAGCAGAAACGGTCATACAGAACATGCCTATGAAACCAGATGCAACTATATGGGGATCGCTTCTGTCATCTTGCAGGAGCTATGAAAACGTCGAAATGGCACAGTGGGCTTCAAGGAATCTTGTTGATTTGAGTGTAGATGAGAGTTCTGCTCACGTGATATTATCAAACGTGTATGCAGCTGGTGGGCGTTTCGAGATGGCTATAGGAGAAAGGATATTGATGAAAGAAAAACAGATCCAAAAGAAGCCTGGATGCAGCCTAATTGAAGTGAATGGGGAGGTTCATGAATTTGTTGCTGGTGGTAGTTTGCATCCTCAAATCCAACACATCCAATCTTTGTTAAAAATCTTGACCTTGATGTTGCAAGACATCAGTTTTTACAATCCTTGGTAAAGTATGTATGTATGTATGTATGGATCACATCATCATTTTGCACCAACTTTAATTGATAATTAATACTAAAAAATCAAAACTTGAAATGCCCAAATTTCATCATCATTTGATATAATTAATAGAAGCCAGATGAGATCTAAGTACCAATGTAATTTAAAAAATTAAAAAAAAACCATGGTGTTTTAGCCTGCATAACCAGAAAATCCTAACTGAAAAACGTCTAGCTGCTTATTTGAATCAAACTACGATTGCAGCACAAGTTTAGACTCGCCACCGCCTATCCAGCACCCAGTTCTCAGACCAAGTGTGAGCCAGTGGCAACAACATGAAACAAAACAAACGAAAACCATTCAACCATGACAAAAAGACGCCAACTAAATAAACCGACTTCCTAACCTGCACGATTCATTTCCCAGACTTCTTCACTGCTGCTTTCGTCACCTTAGCTCCAGTAGGTTCCTTCTTGTCCACACTCTTGATGACACCCACAGCCACCGTCTGCCTCATGTCTCTGACCGCAAACCGCCCAAGTGGTGGATACTCAGAAAACGTCTCCACCACCATTGGTTTGGTTGGGATCATCTTGATCATACCAGCATCACCATTCTTTAGAAACTTGGGCTCCTTCTCCAGCTCTTTACCCGAGCGCCGATCTATCTTGGTCAAAAGTTCAGCAAACTTGACGGCAATATGTGATGTGTGGCAGTCAAGAACAGGTGCATACCCATTGCCAATCTGACCCGGGTGGTTCATGATAATAACTTGTGACGTGAAGTTGGCTGCACCCTTGGCCGGATCATCTTTCGAGTTAGAAGCAACATACCCACGTTTCAAATCTTTCACAGAAACATTTTTCACATTGAACCCAACGTTATCTCCTGGTAGTGCTTCCTGTAATGCCTCATGGTGCATTTCAACAGACTTAACTTCAGTAGTCAGACCAGATGGTCCAAAAGTCACCACCATACCAGGCTTTATAACACCCGTTTCAACTCGACCAACCGGGACCGTCCCAATGCCACCAATCTTGTACACATCCTGGAGGGGAAGGCGTAGGGGCTTGTCTGAAGGTCTTTTCGGCTCATTGATTGCATCAAGAGCATCAAGAAGGGTTGGACCTTTGTACCAATCAAGGTGGGTTGACCTTTCGATCATGTTGTCCCCTTCAAAACCAGATATCGGAACAAAAGGTATCTTATCAGGATTGTATCCAACTTTCTTCAGATAAGACGAGACCTCCTTCACGATTTCATCATACCGATTCTTGGAGTATTTAGGGGTTGTGGCATCCATCTAAAAAAGCAAACCCATTTCATGAACAATCTTGAAAACTAGCGATATAGTATAAGATTACGATATACGAGTATAAACAAAACACACCTTGTTGCAGCAACAGATCATCTGTTTGACACCAAGGGTAAAAGCAAGCAGAGCGTGCTCACGAGTCTGACCATCCTTAGAGATACCAGCTTCAAAGCCTCCGGTGGTGGAGTCAATGATAAGAACAGCACAATCTGCTTGAGAAGTCCCAGTAATCATGTTTTTGATAAAATCACGATGTCCAGGGGCATCTATGACAGTGCAGTAATACTTAGTCGTCTCGAATTTCCACAAAGCAATGTCTATTGTGATACCACGCTCACGCTCAGCTTTAAGCTTGTCAAGCACCCATGCGTACTTAAACGAACGCTTATTCATCTCTGCCGCCTCCTTCTCAAACTTCTCAATCACACGCTTATCAATTCCTCCAAGCTTGTATATAAGGTGACCTGTTGTGGTTGACTTTCCAGAGTCAACATGGCCTATCACCACAATGTTGACGTGAGTCTTTTCTTTTCCCATGATGATGAAATCTTAGACTACATTGAAAAGATTACATTGTATTAGCCAAACTAAACACAAAAATGATTCAATTTAGCTTAAGATGAAACGTTTTTACACAATGATAACTATATAATTCTTTAACTACACACAAAATTTGGAAAAACTAGCGAAATATAGTTCAGTTTTGGAAAGAAATGCACTAAGAGATTTTTCAATTTCACAATTACGAACATAAACAACAGACCATCGTAATCATCTTCAAAACACACATGTAACACTCTGATTTTAACTTCTGATCAGTTGAGTAATTTCTTCAAATAGACTAAGATATTTAAGCACACATTATAACTCGTTTCTCATTAGAACCGGTTGTTCGGTTTGATCTATGCCTACATGGCTACATCACAGTTCAACTGGTCTGGTAGGGTTTATGAAAATTTGCTTACATCTCTCTTAATAGAACAATAATAATGATATTACCCAAATACTTTGGCTGGACACATAACAAGATCACGTACAGGTGAAATTATCCAAAAGAATCATCATAAGTAGCACATTTGAAATACGTTAACAAAGATTAAGAATACAGATCAAACACGTACAGCAAATAACGTACGAAATCAAATAAGAATCCAGATCGAACACATCAAAACTTTCGATTGATAATTCAAGGGATCGGATAATAAAACGATTGGATTGAAAACAAATATATAACGTAGAAATGCCATCAAAGAATGGAAAACTAACCTTGTAGCGAGTGACAATGAAATGGATGAAAACCCTAGTTGCAGAGAAGGATCGATGGAAGCAATGGAAGAAATGAGAGTAGTACGTACGTACGTAGGTAGAAATGAAGTGCAAGTATAAGTGGAGATGAAGAAGGTTATATATATATATATATATATAGAGGAGGGAGGTGGGGGTTGGCCGTGTCAAAAAGAGATCGATATATGAGGAGAGATTATTGGTTAATCTGTTACTTACGTAACAAATTCACTAAACAAGTTTGAATTATAACGGAAATAATTTATGGCATACCAGAATTAGTCTAACTTAATTAATTAAGCTGCAAGTTTAGGGTATATATATTATGGGGAGTGATTCTTTCATATATACAGTTGATTCATCCTTATAAAATGTATTAAGATAGCTGTAAGGATATTGTACTTAAGGTATTCAAACCGGATATCTGAAAATACGTATATCTGAAAATTCAGATAGTTGGTTTTCAGTATTAGAATCTGTATCCGAAATTTCGGATCGAATTTTTGAATATTTGGAACGGATGTTTGGATTCGGATTATTTTGACACCCCTAATTGTACTGTATGTTATGAATTATTTTCTTACATAGAAGAAGAACTTCCCATAAATTATAGTTGCTCTCACTTACCACTTAAAAAAAGGGTATTAGGGTTATTTAAGTGTTTTAATGATTTAAATAGTATGTGTGAGCAACATTACTTAAATTAAGTGATATTGGCTACATGTATAATTTCCCCATATATTTTAGTGTATTAATTAACACAACAAATTTTTTAATAAATAAATAAAAATCTTACTTCTCTAATAAAAGTGTAAATATGATGCTACGTGGCTTTTTTCTAGACCATTATTTCTGAGTTTTCCCGCCTACTAACTCAATCTAAGCTACTAACACGTATCTCCGCTCCCCTGAAATTGCCGCTTACTTATCTCCGCTCCTCTTTCGATCTGAAACGCTTTCGGTAGATTAGGGGCTTTGTTGAGGGAAGCTGTATCTCGCTTCTTCTTCAAGTTCTTTCCTTCTATCGCTTCAAACAATCAAATAACATTAACCAGGGAAACCATTAACCCCTGATTCATTTCCTTCTTCTCCTACGGGCTACGGTCTCTCCTTCATCTTCGTATCTCATACACCCCAATCAACTAAATTGCATACTTTCACTGTAGATGATGATCTCGGTAGCTACTAGAATCCCACCATCGACCATCCCCAACATATTAAAATACTCCAAAACAAAAGCTGCTTCAGAATCCTCTAAGCCTTTTCAATTCAAAATCGATTATACCATTTTGGGCTTCTTATTTAAACACATTAATTTGCTATTTTAGGGTGTCTGTATCTTCTCCACTCAATGATTCGCCACTACGATGTTTCTTTTTGTGGTTTGTGTAAGTTTCTTTATTTAATTTGGTTCAATTTTTTTAGGTTAATGTAATTTGCCTTCATAAAATGGTGTAATATGGTCTTAGTAGCTTTATAGCTTGTGATTTTGTTTACAAATTTAACATGCACACTAAGTGTTTGAAAAAATGTTTCAATTAAAGAATATGCTCCGCTTTGTTGCTGCAGTAAATGGATCTCGATGCTGATTTTAAAGTAGACTCCCCGTTATAAAGGTTAGCTTGTACGGTTCTATACTTTCCGATCATTTAATCACCCAATGCTAATCTTTTTCTATTTTTGTGCACACAGTTGATTATATTATGTAGAGATAAAACATAACCTAAAATGAACCATTCAAAAGTAATGAGAACGGTAATGGTTCGAATATGCACACCAACTGTTTGATGAAATGCTTGCATGAACCATAAAGAGTAGTTATAAATAGGTTCAATCTGTAATTCTTCTGTCCAATTGTGTTTATGAAAGCTGAATTGTTTAAGCAGAGTTATTTGTTTTTATGGCTTTGATTTTGAATGAAGATAAAATTTGTTTGTTTGTTCAATGTCATGATTTTGAATGGCTAATGTCGTCAGTTATGTGGTTATTAGTATCATTAGGTGAAGTAATTTTCCTTTAAGGACACCAAATTTTACATGCTACAGAGTATCTAATTGGTAATATTTGCTATTAATAATTTGTTTCATGTCTTTGACTAATATATGGCGTTTTGTTAACACTCTTTAAATTCATTGTTTCAACTTTTTATTAGTAATCAACTTGAAAGCATTATAACATGCAATTATATACATAGCTAAGTTATATGTTCTATAAAATTTTGCATGAGTATGATATAATGATATGTCTCTGACTGTAATTTTGTAATGAAAGAGAGGAATGAAGGGTTGAACAAGAGGGTAACGTGTATGTGTTAAAGCAACCCTAACAGAAGTTGCTAATTTGACTAGAATTCTTCATTCAGGATTTCAGGGTATGGTTTTTGTTTATAGTTGCCTTATGAAATTAATTTTCTTATTATTTGAGATTTATTATGTTGGATATGAAGTCATGATGTTATGCTTTCGAGATAGAACAAATTCAGCCATTGTTTCAAGGGTTTTTAGTTTGTACTTTATGTTCTGCTCACATTGTTTTATGGATATTAGCTGCTACTGCATAATCATATAACTTTCAAGTCATCTTCCGTTCTTTCAACAAGAAATTTTACGAGCTTAACGAATCATCCAATTGAAATTTCCAAATACATAATTGCAAGTGCATTCTTATACTCTAATCATCATGTTATTTACATCATATTTTTTTCAGTTTAGATACCAACATAAATCATGCATTATGAGGAAATAGTTAACCTTTAATTTCATTTAGCACAGACCTATGCATGAGATCCGGTTTTCGATGATAAACAAGCCAAAGCTCCTACGTCAGGTATTTCCCTTTTTGGCCCTTGCCATGTTGCAGAGTTAGCTACTTAGCTTATTCTTCGGTCTCAAATTGCGAAAGTATGTTCATAGGATTGGATCTTGTCAAGTTTTGTTAACAAGAATAATATTTTATGCCTCCTTCAATTAAGAGAAATCTTGCACAAGATGTTTGTTATATTTCCATAAAACTTTTTCAGTTCTCTGACATTTAGATATCTTCTCATTTCTTGGCAGGAAAATTAGACACAATAATGTTGTTTAATTCACCGGAGCATTTACATAACCAACAAAATTGTGCATCGTGATTTGTAACATGATTAGTTTATTTTATCTTTACTTTACAAATTACAATTAATTGTGTTTATTTCTTCCCAATTCTTCTTTCATCTTTATTTATGTATGCATGATTTGAATTAAATCGATCCTTTTAATAAATGGTTATTAGTGATTCAAATCAGTTCGTGAAAATTTAATTTCAGCGTGTGACTTTGATATTGTATCATGTTTAGATGTTATGAGTCTCTATTTGTGGAGTTACCAATTAGGTTACATTATGGTGCTGATTGTTTGTACTCAATGGTGGATCTTCGGTGACTAAGTGGACTATTGAGTGGCGGATCTTAAATGGACATGAGATTAAGGTGGTTCCGCTTAGGGTTTGTTAGCACAAGTTTGATCTGCTAAGCATTCTAACCAGATCCTTTGCTCCGTTTTGTACGTCATTTTTCTCTGTCTCCTTTACATTTACATCTGGTATGTTTTGCTCGGTCAATTTTTTGTGTCTCATTTACATATACATGTGGTATATTCCAAGCACTATGTGTGCTATGAGGTTTTGCCTTTATCATGCTTTCATGGATAGAATATATTGGAATTTTTAATATTTTTATGATTATTGTGAGCTTGTAAGTTGAAGCTAAGATAATAATTCCTTCTATATTCAATGAAGTTGTGTGTATACAAAAGAAGGTTTTGTCAAATTTTGAATTATAAGTTTTTAAGTATCCTATTATTTTTTCAATTTTATTTACAAATTATAATTATTTCATATTTTAATACATTTTTTTTGTTATTTATAAATTATCTAAAATCAACCCGTGTAATACACGGGTCTCTAAACTAGTATCCTAATAAATCTCCTTCTCTCTCGTTAGTTACGGCAGAATTGGATTTTGAATGTTAAAACCCTATCTTGCATCTCTCCATAGATGATGATTGAAGTTAGATATATTGCGGTGTAAAATGCCAATTGAAGCATATTGATTGAAGAATATATCGATTGTGGGAGCCGGCGATTGAAGCATACATCCATAACTCTCAGCAACACCACATCGATCATCGTTCACCTATTTCCATCTCGAGAGACTGACCAGCCCCGTCAGCCGCACGCCATCGTCAAACGCCACCATGAATAGAAGAAGATAACCAACGTCAATCGCACCTCATCGTTAATCACATCTCCACCAATCCATTTGCTCAGCCACACCACCATCGTTAATTGCACCTTCATTGCTGCCACGAAGAACTGAAGATAAACAATGAAGCAAGCAACATATTTGATCATGGCTGACCGCTGATGAACTGATCTTGTATCTCTACTTCATCAGAGTTGGCAACTGGTCCTCTCTACTTCATTGTAGCCGACCAAGAGCGTTTTAATTTCTCCATCTATTTGGTAATTTTGTTTGAACTATGTGTTTTAATTTTTAGTTTATGCTTTTGAGCAAGCGTGAAGTAGATTAATGTTTATTTTTAGTCCATTAGTTCATGGGTAAACAAGTGTCAATATTACAAGTTTGTTGGTTGTTTACTATTGATTGAATGTTTGTGGTTTTAAGTTGTTTATGTCCATGCTTTTTTGTAGCAGAGAGTGTAATTTTTGCTGATTGTTTCTCAACATGTTGAAGAAAAGCAAAAACTACTAAAAGTTGTTCGCTAGGTTTTACTAGTGAACAAAATAAAAATTATGAAAAGTATGAAATTTTTTGTTGTATTCGTTAGTGAACAAAGCGTGAGTAATGAAAAACTAGTGAGTTGTTGGCTAAAAAAGGAAAATTTAACAATTAAGAAATAACAAAATAAAATAAAACAAAATAAAACGTAGTGCATTAGTGAATACCGTATAATTAATAATTTAATAATAAATTATTTCTAATATATTTTATTTTTATTTAAAATTTAGGAGAGAGAAATATATTAGAAAGAGAACAAAATGGGTTTACTATTCTGCCATTTTGAATTAAAAAAATAAAAAAATATATGATTAATTTATGTTATTAGATCAAATACAAATAAAAATCTAGGATCACTTCTCGTATTTTTCGTAAAAATAATACTTTTCGTATAAACCCTCTCCTATATATGTGTGTGTATGTGTATGTATATATACACACAGATATAAGGTCGAGTCTAAGGTTGATTTTCTTGTCTCTATTTTGATTCAGGATAACCTGATTAAGAACTTTGTTTACGTGTGATATGATGAGATGTTTGGCTTTACTTTTGTAATTACTTGATGACATTTATGTTATCTATTACTCAATCACCATTTCATGATCAAAGATTGGAACATTTTCTCTTTATATACGTCTTGTGCTAAATAGTCACTTGATCTTTTATAACAATGCCCATTGGCTATGGATGTGGAAAGTAAGGTGGTGCTTCACTCTATCGATCGGTTAGGTCCAAGAATAATTGAAAGGTCTATGTTTACACGTCGCATACGTGGTTATTATTTACTTAATCTCTTTAAAGGTGTCCATATATACACCTGTATATTTGTATATAAAAGTCTGATCTTTTAGATACCGCCACTCTCATCATTGTTACATTGTCATCTCTCCATTTGGTGTCTTAAATAATGACATGTTTCACTGAATTTATAACTATGTAAAGATGACATGTTGCAGGCATTCATTTTCGTCTCTCAAGCTATTAACGTGATTAACCTGACCCGATTTCATATTGATCGACCTGTTCAACACCCCTACTTAGCAACAAATACAAAAACCGATTAATTGAACTATAATCGACAAAACAACACCAAAGTATCCAAATCATTTATAAAACTAATGGTTCAGTTTCCAAATGTGGGTTAACCCATAAGGATAGTTCGATTACGGTTAACCACAAAAACATCCCATCATTAAAGAAATGCGCTAATAAAATATTTTGTAATATTTGTATTCTATATATTATATACTAAGTTAAAGATCCGTGTATTACACGAGTTGGTTAAGATAAAAGACAAATAGTACGAATTTGAAAAATGATATTTTCCCACAATAAAGAATAAACAATTTGATTCAATAACATAACATAATAATTAAAATATAATGGCCAGTCCTTGGGGAATGGTCGGTTCTGATCCATAGGATCCAGACGCAGGGTTGGTCCGGCATAAACAACCTTTTGATGAATAATTAAAATATAATAAAATAGTAAACGTTAAATAACAACTTAAAGTAAAATGGCTATTTTAAATCGATATTCTTTTACAAAATATTTCCATATATAACCACGTACCTATTGTCATAGATTGAGTATGTAGAAAACAAATAACAAACATAAAGAAAACAAATGACAAACAGAAGTTTGATTTCACAATGGTAAGTCATGAGTATTTTATTCATGTTACACATGTTGTAATTTATAATCAAGATTTGTAGGTAGAAAGTGTAAGAATAGTTTTGTTTGAGAAGAAGAAAGAAAAGCTGCTCCAAAAGCATACCTGAAGTTCCGACTGATTAGCAAATCCGATTTTTCAAAGCTATATCATATGTAAGATTGGAGTCTTTTGATGTTAACATCTACAAGTTTACACAATAAGTTATAGAATTGGAAGAAGCTGACAACTTATATAATGCCAAAAATGATGAAAAGATACATAAGAATATACATTGCATGCCAACTTTATTAGAGACCACGCAGACCGACATGATGAAAGCAAAAGGCAAATATGTTTAAGAAAGTATAGAATTTGTTAGTGAAGGAGAAATAAGAAATACAAAAACAACTCATTACCATAAAGTTTGTAAATGAAAGAAACAAACAATCTTGATAGAATAATGTTATCATTCAGAGAAGTAGCCCAAATTCCAGTCACTCCTTAAATACATTGTTGATGAAGTCAATCTCATTAATTAGGGGTGCAAGATAAAGTCACTTTTTCCAAGAGATCATTAGTAACAAATAACATGAAACGTACGTTTTTTTGAATGAAACAAAGAAACAATCTTTTCATTCATAATGGGGTTCTCATTAACCGAACATGAACAGTTTAAGGCTTGATAAGTTGTTTTTCATACATTCTTCAAACTCAAGAACTAATACTATTTATGATCATGAAGAACAAGGAAACACCATGTCAAACTTGTAGCATCAAACATCATTGCAAAATTAGAAACAGATTCTCAAGAACTAATATTATTCATGATCACGAAGCACATTCAAAATCTCTAACTAATTTATATAATTCATAACTCGATCAGAAGTCTCTTGGACATTTTATCAAACATCTAACATGCCAAATCAAACGCTTGATAAATATGAAGTAAAACTGAAAACACAAAACTAACAATTATTTAGCTTTTTAGTTTATTAATGCGTATACCCCAACAATAAAAGAAGTTTAAAAATGTCTTTCATCAACAGACCAATTATTATACTTTCAAAACACTTTATCCCTTGTAGCATCAAGTATCATTGGGACCATATTCAATTTACAAGAACAAAAACATGAAGAATTAAGAAACACCATATCAAATTTGTAGAATTAAGAAACACCATATCAAACTTGTAGCATCAAATATCATTGCAAACTCAGAAACAGAAACCCAAGAACTAATACTATTTCAGAAACATCAACTCAGGGAAACTCAATAATAGAAACAGAAGCTTAAAAACTATTACTCATAAACATAAACCTCGAGAACTAAGAAAGAAAATCATAAACAGTTAATTTCTTCATTTAAACATTTTATCAAACAGAGGTATCCTCTTGAGTCTTGATAAAATGAATACTTTTATAACAATACTTGGTATTGTTAACATATGAACTCACAGGCAAATCATGGTGTATTGCACACTAAGAGAAATGTTCAAAATGTGCTTTTATTTTTAAATTATCAATGGTGGCTACTATCTACGATCGTAATATCTGATACTAATCTTATTTTACAACTCATAAATTAACAATGCCTATTGGATCAATATGACATAACATATATGAAATGTACAGAATGTGCTTTTCTTTTTTAATTATCAATCGAGAGAGGAACAATCGAGAGAGAAAGGGTTCGATTGCCGCCTTCAATTGTATGAGGAAGGTTGAAGTGAGGTTGCATAAAGAAGAAAAGGGTAGGATAATGGTTGAAGGAGGACGGGTTAAAACAAATGGGAGGGTTGGATCCGCGTTTTTTTTTTTTTTGAATTATGGGATGGAGGCTTCTAAAATTGTTTGGTAATCTTACAAAACAAAAAACTATAGAGTAACATTTTGCTGATTAAAGCACTGTTGCGACTTGCGAGTGGATGGAAATTTGCTATCTGATTTGTATCCCGTTTTGTAGTTCTTTTGGTTTCCCTAATAATTGGTTAATTCAAATTTAGGGCTAGTGTGGAGCCGTAAATGCCGGCTGGGTTGTTGAATGATGGAAGCACGTTGGAGGGAGAAATGGGGATGGGATCAATGTCCAATAGAACCGTAACAGAGGTTGAAGATTGCAATGCACGAGTGTTCTGAACTAACAAGTTGCAGGTCCCTTCCATTCTCTTTCTTTTCTATAACTTGAAAACTCAGAGAACAGGGTGTTAAAGCACAACCCAAAGTTAAAACTTAAGTAGTGGTATTTAACATTGGATTGTTTGTTTATTCAACCCCAAATACATATAATCTTATTTCATGATATACATGCTTAATGCTTATGGTTCTTTCTGTAAAATGCCTTTTTATAAATAGCTAAAAGAGGTATCCTCTTGAGTCTTGACAAAATGAATACTTTTATAACAATACTTGGTATTGTTAACATATGAACTCACATGCAATGTTGAAGAATCATCACTAGCCCAATTAAAACGTTCTAGAATGTTCTAGAATACTCTAGAATGCCCTAGAATATTCAAGAATGTCATGGAAGACTCTGGAAGGTTATGGAACATTCTAGAAGGTCGTGGAAGACGCTGGAGCATCCTAGATTTATCTAGAATACTGTAGAACATTCTAGAAACATATAGAAGGTTGTAATAGATATAGATTGTAGTAGAATATTTTAGAATAATCACGAATGTATTTAATGTGTAGGAAGATCTAGAATCTTCCTATAAGGAGGTGGAAAACACCTATAAATAGGCATGGGGCTCATTTGCTCCATACCAACCTAAGAGTCAAACACAATCCAAGAAAGATAAGTGTAGTAGTCTTTCAAAAGTGTACTCTCTTCTTAAAGTGGTCCTAATAAAAAGAGTGTTTGTTGTTACAAAAGAAGAGTCACGCTCAACAGGCAAATCATGGTGTATTGCACACGGAGAGAAATGTTCAAAATGTGCTTTTCTTTTTAAATTATCAATGGTAGCTATACACACACTCACGTACTTGTATGTTTATTACATTTTTATGTAACTTGGCCTTGTATTAAAATAGGAGAGTTTTGTTGCAGAGTAGTTTTGAATGGAATACTCCATGTGAAATCATTTCTTGTAATAATCAAAAGTTTCTAAACAAACAAAGAAACTAGAAAACTGTTGAGAAATACTTTCACAGCAAGTTACATACACTTTCTAACTCTTTAGTTGATCTAGGTTGTGGTTTACAGAAATAAAGATCAAATGGGTCGAGCAAGTCAACATGCTAGAAACCACAGAACGTTTTTTAGTATTCTTGATACTTACCGCTTCTTAAATAGTTTTATTTTAAACATTGGTTTATTGTAATGATAACATTGTTTTTATAATCATTTGCATTTAACTATTCATCAAAAAATCGACTATAGTGTTTGGGCGTCATCTCGACCCGGTTAACCTGTACTAAAAGCAACATGTTTTCCCCCGAACCCATTACCAACCCGCGATTTGCCTATTGTCACACAGTTGGAGTAAATCAACAAGCTCGATCTACAACACTTGTTAGTTTGATTTAGTGTCATTTTGCTCCTTACTAGCTTCACCAGTCCAATAGCTCTTGACAGCAACAAGTATTTTTTCACCATTAAGTGGTCCACTTTCATGGTCAACTGTCTTGGTCTTCCATCTCATTCTTTTTGCTATACTTTTAATCTTTCCAATCACATCTGCCTCATCTCTAAAGATGATACTCCCTTCAGGCCTCAAGATTCTATCTATTTCCAGTAGAATATCCGTAATATCACACCTTTAATTTAAACACAAAAAAACATTAAAGATCATAATGAAGACAACATATATACAAAATTATCATATTATTTTTATATATATATACCTATCTTGATACATGCTGAATACACCACCTGCATGGATGAAATCATATGTTCTTGGATAAGTTGAGAATGCCTCACACCAGTCATGATACACCCCAACGAATCCACGTTCGTAGATCACTCCTAGCTTGTCGGGTTGGGAATCGGTGGGAACAACATTCATGACCCAAACAGGATATTTCAGCAAGGCTGCACAGAATCCACCAATGTAAGCATTCATGTCCATTATGTTACGATATCTTCCTTGAGATAAAGCGGTTACAATGTGTTTATAATGGTTTACACGCTCTTTCCAGATTTCGTTATCCTCATGGAATTTTTCTTCTGTGATATCAGTTACCAGCTTGTTTCTAATTCTAGGAGGAACAGAGGTTGCACGTTCAGGCCATTTTTCTAATGCTCCACCTGAGACTTCATCCCGGCTGCTTACTTCTGGCATGGGGGTAATGCACTTTTCTAGTTCTTTATACCTTATACATACCAAAAGTGGATAAAATTATGTTAGTATGACATGTTATAATTAACTTTCAAATAATTAACAGTGGGAAACAAAACTAGCTAGGAGTACCAAGCTTCATCTTCATTGCCTGATTTGCACATATGATGCTTTTGATGTTTCTTTTTGCTTTTGTTGCAATCAACGTGGTTGATTGGCTTTTGCCACACTGCAAGAGCATCCTTTTCTATGACTTTTTTCCAACAAAGACGTTTCGCAACGTCCTCAATTTCATTTTGTTCTTGTTTTAAATCCCCTGGTTTTCTTTCCCAACCTTTCCATAACTGCTTCCAGCGAATAGGTGGTCCAGAAAGTATCCAGTAACCACCAGGCCTTAGAATTCTATCTACTTCAATCAAGTATAATCCATCTGCACATTCATTTGCATATATATATATATATGATGAAAACATATAAGTTCTATAGAAGATATGTATATGTTTTTTTCAAGAGTTAGGTGGTGTACTAATGATTTATATAAGTATTACTTGTTTAACATAACAACAATGTAGTATTCCTTATGATTGTTATGATTCATAGAAAGAAAGAAAACATGTTTGCTACTAGTACACTTTTTAAAGTCTCTTGCCACTTTTAAACCCTTGACCCCTATTGAATCTTACCGTATTTATTCCATGGAATTAGGCAACGAGCACAATGAGCCATGTCGAAAGCCCGGGCTGGGTAAGGAAGTCTTTGCGATCCCATAATGCCGATCATAGCAGGAACTCCGCGTTCTAAAGCAAACCATACTTGGGCTTCATGTGTGTCCCTTGGTGCAAAAGACATTGTTATTATGTCCCTTTTGAGCAGATATGCACCCCAACTTGCAACCTTCACACAACTTACAAAGCATCAACCACATCATAACACTCAAAAACTTGATTTAAGAGGTTCCAAATACAAAGAAAATTTTCTATTTCCTTCTACTAAAACCTCCTACTCCATCATCCTACCCACTAAACAATTAACAATGACATATAAAATCCATTAATTCTCTTTTCGATCACAAGATCTCTTGTAATTAACTTATATTAATCTAATCAGTAGGAGGATTTAGTAGAAGGATATAAAATTACTAAATGAGAAAAAAGAAGTGAGGACCTATACTTACTCCACATCCCGTATCAATTGCGGTTCTTATGGTACCATTTGAGAGAGGGATGAGTTCATTAATATCATCAATGTAAGAATCGGCTCCATGGCGAAACATAGTACCACCTCCTGGAAATCTAAACCGATCACCTTCAACTTTAATCCAGTTTTGTCGACTTTTTTCGATGCTAAGTTCCTTGTGAGGAATGTTATCAAACCATGCATAGTCTCGGCTCTTTGGCCATTTGAAGGGTAGTTTGTACTTTGGTGGCGCGGGTATTAGGCAATGTAGGAGTTCATCTTTACTTGGACAATGCCTCTCTCTGTATTTCAACATTTCTCTATCGAATTTGTTTCCCCTTTCAGCGTCTTGGCATGGAGTGTATTCACTATATGACATTCTACATGGCGGGAATTCATGTATCTCTTGTGAATCATCTATTACCAATTGATGATGACTTTCAAAATCCAATGACACTGATGATGGTGGTGATGATGTTCTTGATGATGATGAATCAATGGCTTCATTAGATGTGTTTTCACATCTAACTTTGTTTGAGATTTCAGTATGAACAGTAGGGGCAATACTACTTTGCCAAGCTCCTAATACATAGAATAAGATGCAGAGTCCACTAACAGCTAGGATCCATGTGACATGATTCTTTCTTGCTTCCAATTGGTGATATTTTGGTGATCCAACATGTTCCTTAGCCATCTAATATACTTCAAGAACACCAAGAATATGATGGAAAAATGTTGTCAGGGAGATAAGAATTTTTGTAGTAGAAACATGATGATCGCTGTTACAACAACATGGTGATCATAGTACTAATTGCAAGAAATTTGGAAACCAGCAACAACGATTTTGTTTGAATGTTGTTTTATGTGTTGGATTGGATTTGGTCCACACATAAACAGAGATAATAAGATCCAATGAATCAGGATCCTTCCCAACAGTTAGAAGAAAGAAAGGTTTAGAGAGAAACCTTCCAATTTTCTATCCAATTGTTACATGTGTCAAGTTGGGTTGTGTATGGGTATTGACCTCCACAAAAGTTGGTTATGTATGTCTATGGTAAATTACAGAAACCTTCCATGGACTTTGTCACAATGTGCAAACTTATCCATGTTTTTATTGAGAAACTTGAAGAATGTGAGAGATTGTAGAAAAAAACTAATGTGAATGCTAATGAAGAGTGAATGATATTTATATGAAGAAAACTGTAAGTTTGTGAGGTTTTAACTTAAAATTAATTGACAATGAGTTGAGTAACTTAAACCCTTATTAAGCATAGTGCAAAGTCATACTCATACGACGTGGGACAATACTCAATACGCCCCTCTCTTGTGGCGTTCTTTATGCCTAGCACGTGGATACTTATAGGTTACGTGAAGTGTGTGTGGTTGTTTGGCTAAGGACGAGTGGACCTATGATACCATGTAAGTTTGAGGGGTTATAATTTAAAACCAATTAATAATGAGTAGAGTAACTCAGAATCCTTGTTAAGTAAATTGCAAAATCACAATCGTCCAAAAAACAATACTCAACAAAAACAGCATTTATTCAACGACGAGTTTTAGCTATAAAAGATAACACATTGTATTTAATTTATTTATATTTTATTATAAACTATAATAATGTCTTTTTAAGTTTTAAATAATAGATACGCCACTACAAAACGTAAGCCATTTACTGACTGAAAGAAGGCGTCAGTAAAAGTCTAAATTCCGTCACTATAGATGATTTGCCTCCCTCTCACAGAAGAAAAAAGCGTCAGTAGCGAAGCAATAGCTAAAGGTCTATTCTGACATCTAATTTCGGGAGAATTTCATATATATCCTTGTAACCTTCCTTAATTACGTATATGTCCTTGTAAACTTTAAAATTACATATATATCCTTACAAACCCTATAAATTCAAAAATATACCCAAACACTTAATTTAATAATAATTAGTCCATTTAAAAACCAAAAACCATTATCTAAAATTGATTTGTTACCAAAATTACTAATACACCCATTTGAGGGAATCAATATCCAGAACTTCCTCATTCACGTATCACGAATGGCTTTTCATATTCTTACCAAACAATTGCATATTTTGTTTGATAATCAAAGTGCCGCTTCATTTCTTACAATCGATAAATCTGAGCTTACGATTGCATATTATTATCTTCTACAAAGTTCTGTGCTGCTTCCTCTCCCTAGTAAGAATACGACTCATTTTCCTCTCACTGACCGCATATAATTTTTACAATCGATATGTAGTTCAATCGAACAATATATAATCCAGACATTGATTTGCAATTGAACCATAACAGCTTTTAAATCAGACCATATGCAACATCAATATCTGTTTCGAATCGAACCAACAACAATCGGCCATAATCCGTTCGAAATTTAGGGGTTCGAACCTCCTTCAAATCGAACCAAACTCCTGTTAATATCAATCAATGGGTGGCACTAGGTTTATTTTTTGCTACAGATCATTCGATTAGCATCATTCAACCCATAGCTGGTACTCTGTTCACTTGATAGGTTGCCTGGTTTACTTTGGGATGAATGGATAATAGGTAGTTGACTAATTGTTTTAATCCACGAGAAGGGTAAAGTTGTATTATGATAAAGTTATCAGTTTTTTAAACTTAATAAATCAATTTTAGATAATGGTTTTTAGTTTTCAAAAAGATTAATTATTATTAAATTAAGTGTTTGGGTATATTTGTGAATTTATAGGGTTTGTAAGGATATTTATGTAATTTTAAAATTTACAAGGATATATACGCAATTAAGAAAGTTTACAAGGATATAAATGAAATTCTCCCTTTAATTTCTGTAGCTAAAAGTGTTGAAGCTGTAATGACCGAAAGTTTCCGTCAGCAAAGGGTGTTTACTTTCAGTTATGCTCATACCTATACCTACGTTTTTCTCTGTCAGAAAAAGTACTTTATTTCAGTCACTAAATCCTTTAAGAATCAATTTTGATTCATTTGCTTCCTTATTACAAACAGTAATATTTAATTGTTGCAACTGAAATTATATATAAAAAAGCAAACTTCTAAATCCTTTTACTTAAGGTAAACAGGTAAACCAAATTGCTTATCATTACTAAATTTATATTTAAATGTGTACAAACAAATGGTATCTAATATAAAATCTAGTTAGTATTTACAACATAATTTCTAGAGATTCTAAATCAACTTCATATTAAAGATTGAGGTGATTGTGTCTTCAATACTCTAGGTGTTATAACCGGCGTAACCTGCAAAAAAAAAAGAAAAAAATGTTTAAGTCGATACAAACATTTCAATTGCAAATGCCTTTTAATGAATAGAAATAACTTTTACTACTATATAATTAACACCAATCTTTCAATTTGAATATTATTTTCTAATGACCTGTTTTGACCTAAGCCAGTTACAACTCAAACTTAAACCCAGACCAAAACCCATTATGACACGAGCCCATTTTGAATTGCTACTTGACCCGTTATGTTCATAGCAGAAAATTCAAACCGTCCTAACATGATGGAGGTGATCAAATTCCTATCAAAAAGCTAGGAGGAATCAGTATATAAAATAGTTCCGATGTATGTTTAAATTTTGAAATGACGAACAAATCAAACTATCAAACAACTTACATGTTTAGGAATTGGAAAACACTTGCTCGATTGGCAAAAAAAGCAGAGGAATTGACGAAATGACACCCAATATCTGCTGGAGTAATTCTTGAGATGTAACTCTAACATCAACAGCATCATAAACATGATTGAACAAACCTAAATGTTAATTCGTGTAGGGGAAGAATATGATAAAAAACAGAGGAATTGAAGAAATATAATTCAAGAGTTCTATAACTAAACTCTTACTAAAAGAAAAGTGATGGCCCTCTTAAATCAAATCCGACACCAACATTCCCCAAAAAAGCTATTTATTGTTTGCCTTTGTTTATTGGATCTATAATAATAACATTAATAAAAGTACACGTGTTAGGACAAATATAAATTGCAAGAACTAATATGGACTCGAATAATTTCAATTTATAATAAAAATGCATATAAATTCAAAGCAATTTAAAAGTTTAACCAAAGAGTTTTTAGATAAGAGGTGATAAATAAAAAACGGAGAAGGAGTCAACCAACAAGTTTTTAGCTAGGCCACACATGAAACGGTAAAAGGTTTTCAGAAAACACCTTCATTAAAAAAACTCCATAGTTTATTTAACAGTTCTATAAACAGTAAACAATTCTATAAACAAACTGTGATTTGGTTGGGAAAGAGGCGCTATGATGACAAAGCAGCAAATGCAACACACTGGCTTTTGGAATTGCCCTAGTGATCCCAGATTTTTTTAGCTTATTAAGGTTTTTACCTTCTTATTTCTCATAAAGGAGTGCCACTGCATGCTTTTCTAGATTCCACTCTCCTGATTGCTGGCAATGAGCTGTTAATAAACACTAACCCAAATTTTTTGTAGTTTAGGATGCAAGAAAGACCCTTTTCAACCCATTACCCAACCGGCCTAACATTCTTAGCTACTTGTATAAGTCTAGTAATGAGGGACAACCCATCTATGAAATCACATTTAGAAATAACAAAAAGATAGAAAAGGATACCTTTATTTTTGATGAAATTTCTGACGGTGCATAAGATATGGAATCTCGATCAGATGTCCTTGAAATTTTTTGAGACAAGAAACTTCTATTGCTTGAAATTGAACTATTTGCATGGAATAACTTGCATAAGAAACAATGAAAAGACATTAATCATTGCTACTATACTTGATTCTAACTTCTAGCTTAGCATCTTATAAACCTCTTTCTTTGTTGCAAGAACTTCCAGAAATGACATTTCTTGTTAATAAGAATCACTTACAATTGATTGTTAGGCCATACTTAGATCCAACGGGCATTTATATACTATTATTCACCTGCGCTAATACCATCATAGAAAAACAACAGTTTTTAAACAAAATTAACCTCAAAAATATATTAAAACCAAAATCAAGGGTCTTAGTTAGGGTTTGATGAATTGAATAAGAACAAAATCCAAGTTTAACCCACCCACATCCCCACACCCAACCCTTTATTGGTTATCCAAATCAAAAAACCCATAACTTACCAAGCCAAGGTGCAGAGAAGCAAATCTGCAAATGAACACGCAAATGAAGACCTGAAAAGGCTCCAAAAGCAACTCTACGAGTATTCCTATGATTCTCAGTGGATCTTACAAGCCGAAGACCTGAATTCCCATACACCATTTTCAGAATTTGATACAGACTTGATTTTAAAACTGATATATACTATTTTAAAACAAATGCATTATTTATAAAGGGTTAGAGCATCTCAGAATAATTTATCCAAGGGCTATAAATTGTTCTTCAAGTTCTCACATTAAGATGTGTTCTCATTTGATCCTGCCTCTTTCTCTCTCTCTCTCTCTATATATATATATATATTCGAGTATATATACTGATCACGTATAATAGTTTACAAAAGAGAAACACAAATTTAGAAAAAACTTCAAGTAAAAAAGAAGAACTTATCTAAGTACTATTACTATATCACATGTTTATTTGTTTGCTTTGTAAATTCTTCGATCTTCTTATTAATCTCTTTCAATAAATTCTTAAACTCTAGCTTATCTTGTTTATTTGAGTTTGTTTCTAAAAGTTGTGTTGTATTCAGTATTTTCACAAATCAATCTTATTGACAATAGATGAGAAGTCTCTACTAAATAAATTTATGACACGGTCTGAAAAACATTCTGTTAGTGCAATCAAATCCGAATAATTTTTATAAAATATATGTTTAAATGTTTTGATGATTACAATATATAATACGGTTTATATACTCGAACAAATATAAACGAATGATAATATAAAATCTACATACAAGCATAAGTATTGATTTTTTTATCCATAGAATCAAACGTCGAGTTTTTTTTAAGCCAAATTCTTATGAAATACAAAATACTCGAAAAGACTTTTATAAATATAAATGTCACATTTATATAAACAAATTGATTTATTCAAAGTTGTATAAATGATCT
>JAUEJL010064617.1:0-17710 GCA_032274825.1 Drosophyllum lusitanicum | reverse complement strand
TGTAAAATGTTAGTTTAGTTTGGTTTCAATCTAACGCCTCACACCTCCCACCACCACTGTTTTTGCCCTCATTACCCCCTCTCTCGCTCTCATAGTCTCTCGTTCATCACCATTATCATTCTCTCTCTCTCCTTGATCTCTCTCTCACTCTCCTTTCCATACCCTTTTTTGACCTAGAACCACCACCCACCTAATCCTAAATACCGAAGAACACAAACCTAAACCTAAAAATCGATTCAAACCCTAAACCTAATTCCATTAGAAAAACAGATCGAAGATGATGAAACCTAGAACAAGAACATGATTTTAAAAATCCCTCACTCAAAGATGAAGCAAGAGGGAGCCTACTTAAAGGGAGAGATGGAGTAGATCTGTGGTGGTCTCAAAGTGGTGCGATGATGGTAGATCTGCGGCGAGGAGGAGAGGTGGTGGTGTGATGGCGTAGGTATGGTGGTCCATGCTGGAGGTGTGGCGGAGGTGAGTTTGTGTGTTCATAGAGACACAGAGAGACATGAGAGACTGAGAAAAAGAGAGGGTAAGTAGGGAGATAATTTGATTTTTTAATATTAAAAAAGTTAAAATAGTATTTAATACAGAAAATCAATTAAAAATTAATACATAGGTAAAAGGACAATTATACCCTCGTGTGTAGTGCACATGAGGGGACTTAAACAGAGAAAACTAACATATTTCTTTAGAAAGGACAGTGGTTGCAACAAAATGGTAGTTAAAGTACGAAACTTGCAACTTTTTGAAAAAAAAGATTAAACTTGCAATTTGTGGTTGGTTAAAAGACCATTTATGAATTAACTTTTACTGTCATAAGGCAAGACTCCCCTATATTAAAATCCCGGCTCCGCCCCTGCATATCATATCAAGAGACGATCAATATGACATTTTCTTTTGTTGGAAGAGGAAAAATAAAAAAGAACGTGGTCCAACGATCTTACTCTCACTTTTCATTTTGATGATCTATGAAAAATTTTAAAGTATCAATTTTGAAAGTTTTCTACTTACAATTTACCTCTTTAAACATTATCAGTCTAGCAAAAGCAAAAACAAAAAAAGGCTTAATATTTATTTAGGTCCATAATTTATTATCCTCTTATAATCAATTCCCAAAGTTGAGAAACTATTCATTTCAATTTTTTAAATCTAACACTAACATATTTTCAATTTTTACCCTTAAGCTTATTAAATATGATCTCATAACATTACTTAATATTTACAGAACAAAGGATCTTTGAACAACAATCTTATATATAGTATTTTATGTAAATTTAGTTATTAAGAATATGATTATTTGAATATCACCCGTTGTAACGCACGGGCTTGATATACCTTATTGACTATCATTCATCTAATGAAATGTGACCATATAGTAAATACAAATACACTCACTCAGCTAATAAAAAAGGATTTTCATTAGAAAGATAATTTGTACACGGTAAGGATTTTTTTTAGAAAGATAATTTGTACACAATAAGATAATTTATACAATTTGTACAAAACTAACCAAATTATGCAGTTAGGCTTGTGTTGCGAGACATAGTCTTCGCGCACCGAGGGGAGCCCTACAACTTCAAAACTCTCCAAAACATTGATCTTGTGCCACGAGAAGTCAGCATGTCAAAAGTTGCTTCTTTTCAAGTCCAATACTCAACTTTTGCCACCAATTCAAGTTCATCCGATTGGAAACTTAAAATGACAACAAAACAAACCCAAAGTCATTATAAACAAAATCGTAACATAGCATTAGTTAATTCACCATTTAACTTACAACTTCAATTAACACATCAAAGGGTCTCTATATATGTCATTAGTAGGGATGTAAATGAGCCGAGCTATTCGTGAGCTATTCGAGCTTGGATCTTTAAAAGCTCGAAATGAGCCGAGCCTTAACGATCTTGAGCTCGAGCCTAAATTAAAGCTCATTTAATAAACAAGCCGAGCTCGAACTCCAAAGAGTGGGCTCGCGAGCTTAAACGAGCGTAAACGAGCTCCATATATAATATAATTTATATTTTATATTTTATATGTTTAATAATAATTATATATATCATTTTAATAAAAATATCAAAATAATACCCGAGCCTAAACGAGTCTAGCTTAAACGAGCCTAAACGAGCCGAGCCCAAGCTTCATAAATATTAAACGAACCGAACTCGAGCTCAACATCATAAGCTCTAAACGAGCCGAACTCGAGCTCGAGCTTAAAAAGGCCTAAACGAGCCCGGCTCGATAAGTGTCTGGATCAGCTCGACTCGGCTCGTTTACATCCCTATTCAATAGACATTGGAATCAAATGCTAATTAGAGTTAGATCTTACTTGAAATCAATCATTAAATCTGCTAGAGTCTCAATCCAAGCTATACAGGCTTTATTTAGGCAAAATCAAGAAATCACCTCAAGACTTGGTCAATTTCCACATACAATTGCTAAAACCCAAGAAAATCACATAATCTTCTTTTCTTCTCTCATTTGGATGGAGAGTTACTGAACAAAAGAAGTTTCCAGACTTCTAACGGAGAGAAGGCAATGAATTGGGTATTTATAACCCTATTTTACACTTTCAGCCCCCATAGTTTAATTTCTCATATTTTGACCAATGAAACTTATTAATTTTACAAATTTTCAAGTAATGTAAACCAACATCATTTTATTAAATCTCAACCTTGACATTCCTAATAAGTATTTGAACACCTCATTATTAAAAATTAAATAATATCCCTAAATATTGAATGTCATAAAGAATAGATGAATCCTATTACAACATATGGAATTGAGTAGATAAAATTTTACAAATTTGTTAATATGCTATTGACTTGTTATGAAATTTAAAGAACATAAGAACGGTTGTAGATGTTGATGACTACATTGCATATTCAGTTATAATAGCGGATACCAACAATTTAACCTTGAACCCTTCCATATGACTTGATTGAATCGGCTATAGAGGCGATGATGATGATGGAATTCGAGTCTCAAAATTTGATAGTTCTAAAACTTGTGCTTTTACAAAAAAAACGATGTAGCATTAGTATTAATTTATCACATTTATAGTAATTTATTATGATCCTTTCATATTCCTATGTGTAGTTAATTCAGTCCATTCATATTTCCCTGTAGGTTCTATATATTTGCTTTGCGTATGTATCATTCAGTATCTTCTTTAAGAAATATTACTAGACTATTCTTTATCAAGAGTTTATATGGTATCAGAGCTACGGTTCTGCTTACCTTAATCTCCTTCATAACCATGGCAGCCTCCTCCTCCATCGATGCCACTCTCCCCCACTCTCTTTCTCACTTGATCCCCATGAAACTTTGCTCCAACAATTACTTACTATGGAAAAATCAAATGTCTCTTCTTTTAACATATCAAAATCTCATCTCTCATGTTGATGGTTCATCCTCTGCCCCTCTTGCAACCATCACTATCCATGAAAAACAAAACCGAAAATCTCATATTTGTTGCTTGGATTGCCGCCGATCATCGCACTATTATTACCATAAACGCTACCTTATCCGAAGAAGCTGTCACGGTCGTCATCGGTCTTTCCATTGCTCGTCAAATTTGGGTTGCCTTGGAGACTGCCTATGGTAACTCGTCCATTGAATGGGTACACAATCTTCGCGATCAACTTCGCTTGGTTCAAAAAGATTCAAAAATCGTTGTTGAATTTGGTCGGCACTTTAAAAATCTGTGTGATCAGAAAATTTGTGTGATCAGTTAGCTGCCATCGGTTATCCGGTTCATATTAACGATCAAATCATTGGTTTCTCTGCGGTCTTGGACCCTCTTTTGAGACATTCTCCACCGCCATCTGCTCGTCTCGACCTGCACCATCCTTTGCCAATCTCCTCGCTAGGGCTGCAAGTCACGAGTTGTTCACTCGTGCCCTTCATGGCACTTCTACACCACCTGTGGCTTTCTCCGCTCAAAATTTCCGGCCCCCATCTCCTTCGAGGGACGTGGTGGTCATTCTTATCATGCCCCGAGTAACACCGGTGGACGGGGTCGTGGTCGGCGTCCACCACATTGTCAACTTTGTCGCCATAATGGACACTACGCCAATGCATGTCCTAGTCTTGTATCGTTTGCTGCTCGGGCCATTCCCACCGATGACAATCTTGCTCGACGTTTAATTGCAATACACACTTCTGTGTTATCTTCAATCAAAGTGTTCACATTTTGGTTTCATCCTAGCTAGTTTAGTTAACTTTGGTTTCAAAAAAGGAGACCATATGTTGCATATGGTATATGCGAAATAAGTTATCATGATTCTTACCTACTTTATTTTGCTTCGAGAGTACGTACGTAATTTATTTTTCAATATGGAATTAATTATGTTATATTAATTTTCAACTTAAATAGTAATTAAGTCAAATCATAATTAAACACACACATATATATATATTTCAATTAGACTTTGTTTTTGATCAAACAACAACAAAATGAAAATAGTTTAATTAGACAATTTTAGCATATGGCATGTATAAAATGTTAGTTTAGTTTGGTTTCAATCTAACTACTCATATAACTAGTTTGGTTTCAACCATATTTTAAAATCTACCATTTAGTTATAAAAAAGGGAGTAGAGATGGGTTTTTTTAATATAAAAAAGCAAAGGAGTATATACATGACATATCATTTTCACCTGAAAAAGAATTTTTTTAACATTTGTTGTAAAGTTTACAAACGAACTTGAACTAGAATATATAATGGTAATGGCCTTGAAAAGGATTAAACGTGACAAAATTGATTTCAAAATAAACTTCTTTAAGTACATAAATAATGTAGTTAATACTAAGTCAAATGTATTTTTTTATGGAGGCTAATTCAGAAGCCTTATACCTACTCCTGTAGGATTGTCAACCCAAGTAATGTACTTTTATTTAATCGTAGTACTAATACACTTAATAATTTATAACTAAAAATACAAAGATTCCATTTCATTAAAACTAGTTTGGTTTCATTTGGTTTCAATCTAACTACTAAATATAAAAAAACAATGTATCTTAAATGGGGTATATGTAGCCAGCTTTCACCCATTGCAGCCTTATTTTACTTTACTTTTACTCAATGTTGCAGCCTTAATCACCCATTCTCGATGATACCCTCAATGTTGTAGTCATTAATTTTCACCCATTTCATCAAAGCTTTAATTTTCACCGATTTCATCATAGCTTTAATTTTCACCCATTCTCGATGATACCCTCAATGTTGCAGCCTTAATCACCCATTCTTATGAGTATTAAGTCTCGATCATTAATACATTTTCATAAAAATGGATAAAATTTTATATACAGTATTGATTTTGGTGTTTGATGTTAGATTTTGGTTTAATAATTGATGTATATATCAAACTTAGTGTTTTGTTTGAAGACATATTTGTTGTTTAAGAATATCAGTTCAAAACTCAGAAAGAGATTTCAGAAATCAGTAACACATTTGACATAAATTTGTTAGCTGTTAAGAAGAATACAATAGATTTTTTTCAACTACAGAATAATTCTGAAGAAGTCAATGATAAAGAAGATGAAAATAATTTTTTCGAGGATGGAAAGGTACATTAACACAACTTTACAAATACTGCTAATATTTCAACATTTTCAAGCAAATGCCTCCCATTGTTTTAAGTTCTTAGACCCATTTAATTTATTATTTGACTGGTTTTTAAAACTCGTGAAGAGTTAAAAGATTGCGTGCAAATGGTTGGCCGGCGCCAGGGTTATGTTATCGTCACAAAAAGATAAAAAAACATTAATAGTTTATTTGCATGTGATATTCTATACAATAAAAAAGGAAAATGCTGAAATTGACGCTGAGTTTGATACGGTTAAAGAATTATCATCGAAAAATTTGAAACCGTGTGATATTCTATACAATAAAAAAGGAAAATGCTGAAAATGTTTCAATAATAAAAACTGTATACAATGCACCTCAAAAAATTAGGTTGATAAACACTTATGGAAAAACAAAGATGCAGGTGTGCTTCTGTCAGGTCTATTTTTTTTTAACAAATGTTGCTTCTCTTGGAGATGAACTAGAAGATTTGTTTTTTGCTCATCCGACATCTTTAGAAAAGTGGCAAGCCTTCCTGCATGTGATATTAGTTGATGCAACTTACAAAATAAATACGTACGGGTTGTCTTTACTAGAGATTGTTAGTTGCACTTCAACTAATATGACATTTTCTATGGCATTTGTCCTCATGACAAAAGAAAAAGAGGTCAATTATATATGGGCTATGGATTGTTTAAAATTGTAATACCGTAAAATCCTAAGCCATTTTTTTTAATACGTTGCGGAAGCTTAATCATGATATTTACATAAAACTTACAACCATAAGTAAGTTTACAAAATACAACCACTTGTCTGTGTTACAAAAGTAAAAGCATGACTCGTCTTAAAATTTAAAAACAAGTATCATAGCGGGTGGTCAAGCTTTCTTTTAACAACATCTCAAAACTCACGAACCTGCAAAAA
Source organism: Drosophyllum lusitanicum (assembly GCA_032274825.1). Taxonomy (NCBI): domain Eukaryota; kingdom Viridiplantae; phylum Streptophyta; class Magnoliopsida; order Caryophyllales; family Drosophyllaceae; genus Drosophyllum; species Drosophyllum lusitanicum. Next base: position 11,217 of record JAUEJL010064617.1, on the reverse strand, counting down.
CAATCAACAGTGGGGAATTAGCATGAAGCTAAGTGAGAGGAAGCTTAAATCACAACAGCAAGCACCAACAACCGATATCAAATCATGTAATCACATAATCCAGAAGACCGGCGGTTCGGCGCACAACCTACAACCAATGCCGGCCAGAGCAAAGGTTTACCGATAGCCCACCACCAATTGGCACAGTTAGATCCTCTCCAATACAATGCATGCACGAGGGGTTGTATAACTGCTCAACCAATAGCGATTAGGCCCAGCCCAATTCTACGTATAGCTTACTCCTTAAACGATACTCGATATCATCCCTCAAGCACGTATCGGCCAAATAATCATGCAACCGATATAAGCAATAATCAACAAGCAATAAGCACTGAGCATCACACTAAATGGTCTAGCTATCACATACACATGCATCACATCAATCATATCAATCATAACCTTTACCATCTGTGAGTCAACATCCACTCACCTTTTCTTTCTCGAACATCACGCTCAGGAGTCTAATCTTACTGAGTCTTGGTATTGCCTGAAAACACAGCAATCACCAAAATTAGTTTTTGATTCATAAATATATACTCACATATATTTATATCACTTATGCCCACAAATAGCACAATACTTCACATATAATAGTAATCACACAACAAACAATACTTCTTGCTGAAAATCATAGATCGCGTCGCGACCAAGCATAACGTCGCGTCGCAAAGCCTTCGAGCGGTACTGACTTCGAATTGAAGTCTACTTCAAGCGCGTATTTTGAATTTGAAATCAAAAGGATCGTGTCGCGACCCAATAACCCGTCGCATCGTGACGAGCCTTTGAGCGGGCTTTTCCAATTCAAAGCCTCCCTTCGAGCAGCCCCCTTCGAACCGTAGTTCACTTCAAGCGGACTCTTCGAACCGTAGTCCACTTCGAGCGGACCTTTCGAACCGTTCCTTCGATCAAGCACTTCGAATTCGAAATACACTAGGTCGCGCCGCGACCCCTATTACCATCGCGCCACGATCTTTAAAATATCCAGATTCATCATCTTCTTCCCTTCGATAAACAACCAAAACTCCATAACCACAAAATTCAGTAATTTCAAACTTACTAAAACTTATCCAAAACATGTATAAACATCATTTTTCATGTTAACAATTATCAAGAACATTCTTAAATCACTTAAAAAATAAAAACAAACAAAACCCATTTAACATATTTTCATGTAAGTTCATCCATGGTGGTTCTTTATTCAACCATGAAACTTAACAACAAATCATAATAACAAGATCATAATCATGATATAAATATAGTCTAACCTTTGTCTTGAACTTATCACACCAAACCTTCATATCTAAATTTCAAGTAACCAAGTTCTTGAGGTTTCTTCAAACAAAGGTAAGCATACAGCTTTTTCACACACATATACACTTTGACAATGAGGAGGAGAACTCTCCAACTCCAGCCCATATACACGTATTCACATAATCACATATAACTAAGCAGGAGGTGGTTCTTTTTTAAATATTCCATATTAATTCCACATGCATAACCATGTACATGCATGCATACGTACATATCTAATTAATTATCATGAATATCATCTAGTCAATATAATCACATAATCATATTACTAAAATAAACACATAAACACATACCGCCAAACCGCTACCGACTAGCCCGGGTTTGCGGGTGTTACAGTAACTAAACAATAGACACATAAAAAAGTCGTTTGCATACAATGAGAGGATTATGAAAGTTAATTGTATTATTTTTAAAAATTTAAAGTTGGTTGTATACAATGGTAATTAAAACAAAGTTCATTGCATTTTCATGTAATTTGCCCATTATTATAAGTCGATCTAATGAGTTTTTGAAATTTTGAATAATATCAAAGAATTTGACGCACATATGCATCATAAGTTGATCAACTTTAAATAGATGGGATGCACATTTGCATCATAAGCCGATCCTTGAAGTCTTTAACCTTTTAAATAGCTTTAAGCCAAAGGATGCACATGTACATTAAATGATTGCTTACACTTGGTTGTTTATTTAACTTCTCCTATTCCACTAATTCTTATGTATCTTCAACTAATCTACCAAAATATTGTAGCTGAACTAAAAGAAATGCACAAGCATTTTGTACATTAGAGTTGAAAAAGACGCACACGTGCATTTTTTGCATTGTAGTTGAATAAATGCACATGTACATTTTAAGCATCTAGGTTCAATAATGCAAATGTGCTTACGCACAGATGCATTTTTCGCAATAATTTTTGAAAAAACTAGTAAAAACTTAAAAAAAAATTGCATGAAAATAGTTCACTCTACTAATGTTTTGTTCAAGAAGCCCCGTTATCACTTTATGTAACACCGCTTTCGTAAAACAGCGAATTCAGTAAAAATTCAAATTTTAAATACATGTTGGGTCCTTTTGAAAATCATATACTATTAGGTTAAGCAGCGGAAATTTAAATCAAAAGTTAACATCAGGTATTTACAATCCAAAACTCGAAACCAACATGTTTGGTGTTACTCTAACCCACAACCGACCATAACATAATAACATAGCATACAATAAAGTGTTCCTTCCCAGAAATATGTATAACCATCCACAGGCAACCCATCTTACCAGGCCACCTAATATTTACCTGTAAAAAGGATCAACGAAGCAACATTAGCTATAAAATAGCTAGTGAGTACTAACTTATCACAAGTATCAATAAAGCGAGCCACATAACATAGGAATAAGCAATCAATGATATCATATCACATTGCGGTGTGCCGACTAGATCAACAAGAGTCATATCTTGCAGGATAGCCAGCCCCGCTCAACGACCGAAACCGAGGGTTTAGACACAATCATCCTCGCTGATGAGGGAGCATATTACAGTCCACCAAACGTCGCTATGAAGCCATAGGCTCCTTAGGACCCGAAAGCACCCACTTCGTCAAGGAATGGTGGTCCTGCAGAACCTAGACTCGGTATGGGCCCACTGAGTCCCCGTTAATCCCGAATTATGACCCAAAGGCCTATGGGATCCAGCTACAACCGGCTGACCTCAACCCACAAGTAGTCCGCGGATAATTCACACACACAAAGTTGATCCAATCAGGATCAATCAGATCGCACGCATATCAACAAGATCACGAGGCGGATCCAATCAGGATCCTATAGCATGCATATCAACAAGTTCAACGAGACGGATCCAATCAGAATCCTATAGCATGCATGCATCATATAATCTACAAGTATTAAACATGGCATATCACATTAAAATAATTATTGTAAGGTTCAAACCTTCATCCTTAAGCATTTCTGAAACAAAAACTACAACATATATCATACTACAGTATTCAACTGATCATGTTAGTCAACTAGCAAACAAATCTCCCTCTATTGAGACTTATGAAAGCCGGTACTCACCTGTAGAGCTTATAACAAATAGATATATTGCTCCGGCTCTTCTAGCGCGTCAGGTTCACTTAGACATTGTTATTTACGTTAAACGTTTACATACACGAGGTTCTACTATTAGAACACGAATAGGAACCTCTTAATGTTCATAAACAACATACTATAACCTCATATAAACCAGTGCAACACATGGCTCAAAATGACTAACAAACAAAATGGTCCATCCAGAATTTCACTGGATGCGTCGCGTCCAGGAACAAAACTCGTCGCGTCCACAAAGTCGGATGACAAAGGTCGGACCACCAAAATTCGGACCAAAAGTTGGTCCGAAGGTCGGACTACAAGGTCGGATCAATGAAAGTCGGATGAACACAAAGTCGGATAAACAAAGGTCGAATGAATCACAAAGTCGCACGACTCATCGGGAACGCGCCGCGTTCTTTACTTGGATGCGTCGCGTCACCCGCAGAGCTGCAACATTATCTTCTTTTTGTTCATCTTACAGCCGACTTAACTTCAAAATATCTTATAACCAGAATCTGAAACTTGCTAAAATCACTTCTAAAACACATAAAAACTTCATACATCACCTAAACAAACATCATGAACTCATCAATTTTATTTAAAACCATCAAACTTACAAGACCCACTAATCAAGTAAGCCTCATAAGCTTCAAAACTCAAAAACATGGAGAAACCCACTTACAAGATGAAGGAGATGATATTAGGAGCTGCTATTAACTCTTGGTTTTACTACTTGAATGATTTCAGCAGCAATTTCTTCTCAAAACTTCCAAGAACATATAAGAGTAATAAGGAAAGTGTCTGTGTATGTGTTTGAGTATATTTGCAATTGTCTGTACTTTCAACTTTTGAACATATGTATATATATATATATATATCCAAAGGCTGAACCGCCTTTGGTTTTCAAAATATCTTCAAGGGGTATTTTGTTCCTCTTTTCAACTTACAACTAAATATCCGTTTACCCGTTTTAGCTAAAGGGGATATTTTTAGAATCCCTATCCTAAACCATTCACTACTCCATTTATTTTATTCACAACACTTACTAAATTTAAAATCTCATTTAATCAACTAAAATATACATATTTCATTAATTTACTTAAATTACATACGCGTATCCATTATATACAGTTAGGCCCAATTCGAGGATGTTACACTTTAAGACGTTGATCATTAAAATCAACGGTAGTTATTAGTTCTTGATTGAACTCTTGTATATATGTAGATGTGTGTGTAACGTTTAATTAAAGTTGTTAATACTTAAATTTAAGAAATTTAAAATTGCTTTATTACCATTTATACAAAAAAATATATGTATATAAACCATGATTCTAACTAAAATTTTAAATGGGCAAGTAAGATGCTTATTTATCATTTTAATAAGTAACATTTCATAATACTTTTATTAAGGAAATCAAAAGTCAGTAAAATCAAAATTCAAACCTACGAGATTTTAAATACAATTAAGCATAAAATGAAAAAGTTTCTATTGAAAATAACATTGCATATATCCAATTTTTTTATTAATTTTAAATATTAAAAAGAGTTTAATTCACAAAAATGTATGAAACTTATCACGTTTTACTATTGTGTGTATCAAACTTTTAAACTTACCATTTAATATACTGAACCTCTAAAACTTACTTTTAATGTATCCAACCTGCCGTAGCAGGTTACTTGGTGACGCAGAGCAAGTCCTACTGACGTGGCATCTACCTTGCGGATGACATGCACTTCATTTATGAAAATAAAATAAAATTTGTTGAAATTAATATCTATTTACTTTTCTTTGAATGCCACTCCCAGTATCTCCAGATTCATCTTTGAATACCACCCCTAAAATTCCGACTTCATCTTTGAATACCATCCCATTCGACTTCGGCGACATGACTCCGGCCACCACTCGTCTTCTCCGATGAGACATGACTCCGGCCACCCACTCAATTAGGTTTTCTGAAATCGGTTAAGTTTGGTTGAACAACACAAAACGATTAGGGGTTTCAAAAATTGTAAATTTGTTTGAATGTTTTGCTTGAAGATGGCTTATGTGGGTGTTTGCACACATATCATTCGGGAATCATCATAAAGAACTTCGAACCGTCTGCCATCGAAAAACTCGATTTAGGGTTTTTGTTCGAACAAGGCTTGATTTAGGGTTCTTAAGCACCATCCGAGTAAGAGATTTTGCTTAAAGGGTCAAGATTGAGCATCAAGTACCGTCTGCTATTGAAAGGTGTGCGATTCGATTTGTTCTTAGTTTCTGCTTCATCTCCAAAGGTGTGTGATTCAAAGGTAAGATATTTCGGTTCATTCTTGGTTTAGATCTAAGTTCGATTTTGGTTCATTTTTACGGTTCATTCGATTTTTTCTTGGTTTCTGCTTCATCTCTAAACAGTCGAATTTAGGATTTTTGTTCAAATATGGGTTCTTCTTTGTTATAGGATTTTTTTCAATTTGCTTCAAATCTGTGTTTGTGTTTCCAGATTTACTTATATTCAAAGAAAAATATATGAATGTTGCCAATGATCTTGGTTTAAACCCCTTACTTACGTTTCTAGATTTATTTATGTTCTAGTGTTAGTGTTTCTAGAAAAATATGAATGGTCTTGTGTTTATTTTCCAAAAAAATATTTGAATGTTGATTTACTTACATGGCATCTGATGTGGATTTAAAATTCAGAAAATTACCTGCTAAGGGAATATCATGTAACTCAATAGTCAATACACAAAATGGTAACTTTGAAGAGTCCAATATATTAAATGGTAAGTTTGAAAGTTTGATACACACAATAACAAAATATGACAAGTTGAATACATTTTTGTGAACTAATCTCTATTAAAATATATACGTATAACTAGAACATACGAATATGTACAAGTTTTAAACTGAACTTATGAACATTTAAGTATTTTTAAATAACCTATATAATTAAAATAAAATAGATTAGTTATTCAATGTTCTACATAAGTATATGCTAGTGTGTATGTTAGGTGAAATGAACTTTCATTCGATTTCTAGCTACACTAGTCAACCATATAATAACAAATATGTACAAATATTTTTGTAAGGGAAATTATATTTCTTCCTACTCATCATAAGATTATAATCCGCTAATTCTTTTTCATCATCTCCTTCATTAATTTTGAAACCTGTGTTGATCTTGTGAATAAGAGGATAAGTATAAAATTTTTATAAGAGGGTAGAAACTCAGTTTTTGTAGTTCAAAATTTAAATAAGTATAAATCATATACTTACATGTCAATGCTTATATACCAACCTTCTTATTGGTCAATCTATGACAAATTGCATTTGAATAAATATTTGCTAACGAGAATCGATACAAGTCAACTATGATTTCTAATTACACCAATCAACTTTATAATAACAAAACAGGTAAAATGAGGTTTATTTATGAGTTTGTAGATGTGGTTATGGAATATATCATAACTTATTTATTCATATTTTTATGGGATTTTAATAGTATTTTTTTTATAAAAATAAACATTAAACTCTAAAGGAACAACGTTGTTTATAAGATGCAAATGCAAGCATATTTCGTGAATGTGAACCAAAAAGTAAACTTATAGAAAGCAAAACCAATGGCAAATGAACCTTTCCACACCTTTATTAATAGTGTTGAAATGGACAAACATTTACAATCACAAACTTTTTTTCATGGCTAATGATCCTAACTTGAGAATATTAAAGACCTATCTATATCAATTGCTTTGAATGCCATATAAAAACCATATAATGCAGTACGCGTGACAACTTTGTCCCACATCAATAATACTGTGTTATTTGTCATCATTAATTGTCATTACATTTTCTTATCGAAGACTTTACACTTGTATAGTTCTATCTTTTATATGCTTTTCTGGTGCACATATACGTTAATAAAACAATCATTTTCATAAAACCTTATCCTCAATGAAAATATATTCACTTATTGCCAAATATAATCTTAGTAAGTAACAAAAGTTGGATCGATTTTGGGTCCATCAGGAAAACATTCATTCAAAAAGCAATTTCATAAAAAAAACCTTCCATTTCAATTACTTCTTTTTATCTAAAGAAACTTTTATTGAACTTAATATTTCTTAATTCAATGATACTGTGCTATTTGTTATCATTAATTGTCATTACATTTTCTTACCGAAGACTTTACATTTTTATTGTTCTGTCTTTTATATGCTTTTCTGGTGCGTATATACGTTAATAAAACAATTATTTTCATAAAACCTTATCCTCAATGAAAATATATTCACTTATCGCCAAATATAATCTTAGTAAGTAACAGAAGTTGGATTGATTTTGGGTCCATCAGGGAAACATTCATTCCAAAAGCAATTTCATAAAAAAAACTTCCATTTTCAATTACTTCTTTTTATCTAAAGAAACTTTTATTGAACTTAATATTTCTTAATTTAATATACATAGTTCTTTTTTTTTATTTATTTAACTTGGATGTAATTTTTTTTGGAGATTAAAGCATTTTGTGGATAAGGTCCTTACAAGTGTAGAACATAAATGGCATTAATAGCCTCCCAACTCTCTTCTCTTATCTAATGTTTCTTTACCCACAAAAATAGGCTTTTCTTTCATGGACCACACTCCCACTTCTTAGGACCACAGCAACACTTAAAGAATTAAACATTATAAAATAAATAAATTTGACAAAGGAAATTAAAAAATAATACATTATTGGGATCCACAAAGATAGGCATTGGATGAATGGATGCCTTGTTGGTTAGTTAATTCTCAATTGGAGGGACCCTCACACACAAATATATAATAAGTTACAAGTTATAATATAATAAATAAAATACTGAATTTAAGCATTTATTATACATTGTAAAAGATATCCTGTTGGTGTTTGAGGTACTTCACAAAATTCATACAAACCCTCGAAACATTTAAAATTATATATATATATATATATATATATAGGATATTTCAAACGAGAATTGTTTTTCGTACAAAACCACGAGAACCAATCTTGGTCATTCAAGTGGTAAGTGGAATTCATGGATGAAGAGCGTGGAGGGATTGAGTGTGACAAGGTGCATGTAAGGAATTCATAGGTGGGTAATCCAATTGAAGGAGGGAGAATTGTACGGCTAAGATTGATTCTCGTAGTTCTCGTACGAAAAACAGTTTTCGTTTGAACTTTTCCATATATATATATGGTACCTGAGAAACTATTAAAAAAGATATATTTTAATACTATTATAGTTATAAATATTTTAAATAAGTTAATATTAAAAAAACTAAAATGTGATTGGTTCAAAATGTTTGTAAATGTACTGTCTATCTACGGCCTCCATAGGCTCGGAGCATCTGTCCAACGTGTTGTGTGTTGAAAGGCACTAGATATCTAGTAATACCGTCGCTCCTCCCCCTATCTCGCTAGTCACCCTCTCCTACTAGTTCACCAACCTGTAAACATATACGCATTTTCTCCTCTTTCTCTCTTCTATCTATATGTACTTTTTTTCGGATTAAAAAAAGAAAGATAGAGGAGCTGTGTTAGATGAATGTGAGAGTTTATGGGTTAGAAGAAGAATGAAAGGAAAAACCAATGTCCGTTGTTGTGACACCTTTGGGCTAAATGAACGTACATTTTCTTTTAACTATTTCTATTATAGGATTTATTTATAAATCACATATAAAAAATATTAGAAATTACATTGCGGATCACTAAATGACATCGCGTTTATGGTTAAATAATTATTTTGTGATCATATTGTTTGTTAGAATTACCAAATGATCTTTGACCTAGCGGTACCAAAGTGTGACCGTGTTGTCACTTCCTCTTAAAGGTTCAGGATTCAAGTCATTTTAATAACTTAAGGTCTAGATTAGATGAGTAAAAAAATTTGTTTGGGAGAATCGGGTTCTCAACTCTTTGCTCAAAGTCGTGAGCGTGTTAATTAGTATTTTCTGTATGTTTTAGTGGCTTCATTGCTGGCTCTTTCTTTTCAGCCTCTTTGCTCAATTGTAACTAATAAAATTGTTGCTTAAAAAAAGCAAACAACTCAGGTGTAAAATCTTAAGAACAATTATTTTTATATTATCTATACTATATTATAGCATTTAATTTAATGTCTTAATCTTTTAATTTCAAGAACTTAAAAGTTACTATTTTACTTTTCATATTATAAGATTAAAAAATCTTTAAAAAAATCAAATAGAATATAATCTAAATTCCAAGTTGTAAACTATTAAATACAAAACTAAAATAATATGAAAGAACTTCCACTAAAAAAATATTTACAAACATTTAAATAATCTATATAATTAAAATGATATAAACTAATTATATACTACTTTGTATATGTACGTATATATATATATGCTAGTATTATAATATATAACAATAATCAAGAACTATATAGGAAGAGTGTCTATTTTATCTTTATAAAATATATACTAGCTAGGATGACGAAAACAAAGTATATGATAATTAGTCAACATAAACAACAGTGGTAGTGTGAAAAATGAAGTGGGAATTAAGGAAAAAAATTGTATTGGTCAGCTACTCAGCTCTATTAGTGGGTTGGTCTCAATAATTGTGTTCGTAGATGTTTGAAATTTGTTGATTTTTTATTTTATTATTATCACCATCAACAACTCTATTATATCTTACTCAAATATTATGTAAGGGTTTTTCTTCCGATCGAATACATTAATTAATTCCCATCTCCTAGACATCTTTTTTTTGTTTTTAATTTTTTTAATTCACATTATCATAGTAGGGCTGTTTAGTCGAGTCGAGCCAGAGCTCGATCTTTGTACTTATTAAGCCGGCCAGACTAGTTTAGGTTCGTGAATTATGTTTATTTAAAAGATAAATATAATATAAACATTGATAATCTTATATATAAAGGTCGTTCGGAGTTGGTGGAATTTGAAAACCTCTTTAACTTGTTTGGTTGTTGGGCTTCTTTGGGCAACTAGGAGCAACAATTAGCTACACATTGTTAGTAATTTTAGTGTAATTTAAAAGAATTTAGTGGTTACGTGATATGAAGTGCACACTCTTTTAAGCTATACTAAACATCTTACTAGGTTTGAGACCTTACTAAAAACACTACATGTAATAGTATTGGAGGTAGTAATGAATTAATGAATAGGTTGAAAGATGATAACGACACTAGTTACTAAAACAGTTATACTAAGAACTAGTTACAAATGTACGTTTAATTTGCAATTATTAATTTAAAAATCTTATCTGCGTGATTTATAATTTTAGAAAAATGTTCAAATATAGTCCATACTTAATTCATAGTTCTAAAGGATTAATTTTAGTCTTTGAATCAATAACATTAATAGTCCATATTGCATTTTAAAATTTTGGACAGAGTGACATTTTCGTAATTCACATGTGATGCTTTTACAAATCACAAGTGATTGTATACTGAATCACTCTGTAATTGTATACTGAATCACCCTGTAATTGAATATTAAAATTTTAGTACTATGTTTTTTACATAAACTTTATTGAACATAACTCTATAATTTTATTTATTGAAAGATGATCGATATTATAGTCGGACTGAAAGTCTCTGGATTTTCGATCTAACATCAAAATTCCTATAATTCTTACTATATAGGATCCAATTACTAATTTTAGAAATTGTTCAAACACAATATATAAAAATATTATTGTATAATTCTACCCTATTAATTGACAAACCCTTATATTAGTAACTCACCCAACTAGCTGCCAAAATTTGACCCATATATCTTAAAGGGATTACTGATGATGATGAATATGGCATAT